>ML662436.1:14675471-14919964 GCA_007570785.1 Antilocapra americana | reverse complement strand
GTGTGTGTGTGTGTGTGTGTGTGTGTGTGTGTGTGTGTGTGTGTGTGTAATGAGATAAATTTTTTGGCAGGCCATGAGTTATAATGAAGCAGTTCTTTATATAGTTCTTGAGTTTATTAGACCTTCCCAACTGTCCTGTGACATTTGTATAGGCAGAATTATTAGGTTGGTGCAAAAGTAATCACAGTTTTGCATTGTTGAACTTTGCTGTTTGATATTGGTGCATTCTTAAATAAATGTGGTTATGTTATACATCGTTTTAATGCACATTCTTTTATTATTATTTTTTTTTCACTGATGACTTATTACTTGCTGTTTATATTTATTTTGGACTAGGGAAATGATGTTAGATAAAAAGCAAATTCAAGCGATTTTCTTATTTGGGTTCAGAATGGGTTGCAAAAAGCAGCAAAGACAACTCACAATATCAACAATGCATTTGGCCCAGGAATTGCTAATGAATGTACAGTGCAGGGATGGCTCAAGAGGTTTTGCAAAGGAGACAAGAGCCTTGAAGATGAGGAGTGCGGTGGCCAGCCATTGGAAGTTGACATGACCAATTGAGATGATCATCGAAACTGATCCTCTTACAACTACACAAGAAGTTGCCGAAGAACTCAGTGTCTACCATTCTACCATTGCTTTGAATCATTCAGCATTCAAAGCAAATTGGAAAGATGAAAAAGCTCAATAAGTGGGTGCCTCATGAGTTGACCAAAAATTTTAAAAATCATTATTTTGAAGTGTTGTATTATCGTATTCTATACAACAACAATGAACTATTTCTCCTTCAAATTGTGGCATGTGATGAAAATTGGATTTTATTCAACAACCAGCGATGACCAACTCAGTGGTTGGACCAAGGAGCTCCAAAACACTTCCCAAAGCTAACTTACACCAAAAAAAGATCATGATCGCTGTTTGGTGGCCTGCTGTCCGTCTGATCCACTACAGCCTTCTGAATCCCAGAGAAGCCATTATATTTGAGAAGTATGCTCAGCAGATCAATGAGATCTGCAACGCTTGCAGCTGGCATTGATCAACACAAAGGGCCCAGTTCTTCTCCAGGACAACCCCTGACCACATGTCACACAACCAGCGCTTCAAAAGTTGAACAAATTGGGCTATGAAGGTTTGCCTCATCTGCCATATTCACCTGAGCTCTCATCAATGAACTACTACTTTTTCAAGCATCTCAACAACCTTTTGCAGGGAAAATGCTTCCTCAGTCATCAGGAGGCAGAAAATGCTTCCCAAGGGTTCACTAGACGAATTAACTTATTTCTCATTGGCAAAAATGTGTTGATAGTAATGGTTCCTATTTTGAATAATAAAAGTGTGTTTGAGCCTAATTATGATGATTTAAAATGTACAGTCTAATGCCACAATTACTTTTTCACCAACCTAAATATGCCACTTTCACAGAGATTTAGTGGTGTCACTCAGCCAATGTTTGAACCCATTCTATTGATTCTAAGCCCAATCTTCTATCCACTGAAGTACTCTGCAAATTTTATATTTGGTCTTTGGCGGAAATTATCCAAATTATCCAGTTTTAAGTTTGGGTTTACTTTTTCCTCCCATATACACTGTGCCAAACTCAGAGAGATACTTGAAAGTTTATATTGATAATTCCAAGTAACTATTTCATGGAAACTTGAAAATAACTCATAAAACCTGATTTCCTCCCTGGCCTGATTTTCTTATTTCAATGAATCCATATGGTAATTGTAATAACAACAAACCATGCTTTTTAATTTCAAATTATTTGAATTAAGATTTAGTTTGCTAAGTACAGCTTCTGTGCATTCTCTGTTATACTTGATGGGACATGTTTTATGATCCTCACTGGGATTTGGTTTTGATGAAGGAAACCAAGTATTCTAGGAATGTACGTGATATAAGCTTCAGAGAGTCACTGCAACCCAGGCTGAGGTCCAGCCCTAGAAGACCACTAATGAAAGCCTGATCCCCCAGCTCTGTAAAATGAGTTCAGTCTCTATTATTGATGCAGAGCTTGCTTTCTCCTTTCAAAGGTAAAGTGTGTTAGTCGCTCAGTCATGTCCGACTATTTGTGACCCCATGGTCTGTCCTTGGGATTCTCTAGGCAAGAATACTGGAGTGGGTTGCCATTGCATTCCCCAGGGGATCTTCCTGACCAGTGATCAATCTCGGGTCTCCTGCATTGGAGGCAGGTTCTTTACAGTCTGAGCTACTAAAAGGCAAGTGTTTCGTGATGCTGAAGCCCAGGTTGAAATGAAAACTGTGGATCTGGGGAGAGAGCCTGAAAACAAAAGAGGGTGTGAAGAAGTCACAAGAAACTGAGAGAGTTGGAGGGTTGTTTTTATAATTCCCTACCCGCCATCAAAGGTTTAATGGAGCAAAAGTAGTATGACCTGGATCTAGTCAAAAAAGTCAATAAAAAGTTAAAGCTAAAGTAGCTTCAGAGAAAAAAAATTACTGAAACTACAACTCTAGACAGGCAGTTGTCCTGTAAGAGTTAATTAGACAAAAAGCAAAACAAGTAAACCAAACAAATTTCCAGAATTCACTGCCCCAGCACCTTGAAGGGCTCCCTGACAGGTGTGACTGGGTGAGAATCAGAAACAGTCAGAATCATCCCCTCAGTCACAAATGACCACATCATATGCATGTTTGGTCCCATTAGATGTCTTTACTCACCCTGTTTGCAGGTGCTTACTGTCTATTTAATTTATGGGAACCCTTAAAAGAAACTGTGTTAGGCTTTCCAGGTGGCTCAGTGGTAAAAAAGAATCCACCTGCCATGCAGGAGACTCGGGTTTGATCCCTGGGTTGGAAAGATCCCTTGGAGAAGGAAATGGCTACCCACTCCAGTATTCTTGCCTGGGAAATACCATGGACAGAGGAGCCTGGTGGGCTATATATAGTCCATGGGGTCACAAAAGAGTCGACATGTCTTAACAACAACAACAATAGAAATCAAGGTACTTTCTTTCATTCACTAAGCCAGTGGGTCACCTGTGCTTCCCAAGTGAATCTCAAGGAAGAACGGGGCATGACCCCCTTTGAGTCAGGCCTGGCTCTCCCGGAAGAGACAGGAATGAGGGCTGGACCCCCATCAGGTTTGCGTCCTAACTCTGCCTGGAACCTCCCTGGCTGGGTTTCAGTTTCCTTGTCTGCAAAGCTGCATTTGTCTGCATTTAGTAAATGCTTAATCAACCCGATTCTCAATTTCTGTGGCCCACAGTTTTCTCGAAAGTGAGATGAGAGGATAGGATCAGAGCAGAGCAGCGCCATGCGGTACAAGATGCAAGGAAGGGTCTGGGTAGGGCAGGTGTTCAAACAATGCACTTTTCTTCCCAGCTCACCTCATCTTTACCTTGGACAAAGGCCACATGAAATAACAGGAAATTTCTAACTGAAACTCATGGGATTTCCCCGGAATTTCTAACTAGATATGTAACTTTCCTTATCATAAAATGATCTCCTTAAATAGCTGTCAGGAGTAGTTTTAAATCCTCCCCGAACCTCGGTATGTACAGAAGTTTGGGGTGAAGTGTATTCCGTGTTTGTATTAGTGGGAAGTAGGGAGAATGCCAAGGACTTGATGTGTGGAAACAAAGCAAAAATGGAGTTCTTTGAGAAAGCAGAACTTATTTGCATACTGAAATGATCCTGCTATAAATGTTGATAGGAAAGGAAACTATGAAGTATGCAGAGTGAGTGAGGAAGAAGGGGGCTTTCTTCTGGCCCTCCTGTCCGTGAAGGGTTTTCAACAGAATTAAGTTGGCGTGGATAGTATTTAAAAGGGGGGGGGGTCATTGCTTCACCTTTTTATTTTATATATCCTTCGCCCTTCACTTTGTGAGTTTGGTTGGATTTTTTTTTTTAATACGGTTAAGTGTTTCATTATGGAAGGCTCACTCCACTTAGTGAACCTAGTTCCATAAAACCTTTAAAAAAAAAAATACTGATGCTGTGGAGCCTAAAATCTAAATGCTCTTTATTGAACAAATGTCTGTCGAGACTGTACCAGACAGTGGGAATACAAAGGTAATTAACACAGGCCTGGAGGCAGTACCGTAGGGCTCAGTACAGTTAGCATAAGGACGCATAATCATCCATTCCCTTAGGGAACGGAGGGAGAGCTGACCTGGGCTCAGTGAGGGTGGGTTCATGATCTGGCCTAAGAGGCCAGGATGGTTTCTCTGAGGAAAGCCTATCCTGCCAGGCTGGGAAGGGTAAGAGGGATCTGATCAGGCAAAGTGGGTCCTCAGGTGCAGGCAGGCTGTAGGCTCAGACATCCCCTAAGGTACAGTGTTCCAGAAGTCTCCTGAGCAGGAGGAGGACCAGGAGAGGTGGCAGAAGGTAGACTGTGCAGGGTCTTTTAGGTTACATACTGTAATCTGACCTCAATGAATCCGACCCTTATTTAAGATCTTATTTGGGATTTTTTGGGGTGGATGTTGAAACTTTCAATATTTAGAGGTGGCTGAGTACAAGTCTCCTTCCCCACAGCCTCACACCTGATCCCAAAGCAGATGTCGGGTTCAATCCAGCCTCACATTGTAATACTGACTTGTAAGCAGGCGTTGAAACAGTAGTGCAACCTATTTGTAATCTGGGTGAAGTTCCCCCTTTCTATTCCTTTCGTTTCTCCAATTTGATCTTTTATGGAAAGTTCATTAGAGGCAAATGGAACACTCCTCTAGGGACAGGGTTCAGCTAACCTAAGGGTTTAATTAAGCAGCAAGAACTAGACAAGGCGGTATTCACCAGCATGTCCTGGGAACCGCTGGGAAGGACAGATACTGAATTACTTCCAGGTACCATTTGATGCAAGAGTCAGGATACCTCAGCACTGTTTCTAGCCTGTCCACATATCCTGTACAACACTGACTTCACTAAGGAAAAATAACTTCTAACGGTTATTTGCTAATTAGTCAAGTCCTTTGTGTTGATGGCAGATAAAGAAACTAACTTGCTTGTAGAAACCACCTCTGAATTAAAAGCATCATAACATCCTTACTAACCATCTCAGAAGTGTGTTGTCTTGACTGAGTAATTTACATACTAACTTAATCTACATCCTAGGGTGCAGGTCAAACACATACAAATTCCAGACTATATGCTGACCTCAAGGTGCAGTATCAACAATAAAACCATTACAAGGCAGTGGTCTTTATCTTAGGAACAGAGAGAAGCTACTGAAGGTCGTAAACTGGGAAATAAGATTTGCATCTCTGGTTGCAAGTTAGGAAGCTAGAAGGAAGACATGGGGCTAGAGGAGACTAGCCTTAAGTAAGGGGCTGTTATGTGAGACATTGTTGAATCTCCACTTGAATAAAGTAGAGAGAATTCAGTGGAGAGAAGTGTGTGGGTTCCTGAGATATTAGGTGAAACCACCAGGACCTGGTGATGGATTGGAAATGGAAAGTGAGGGAGGAGGTGTCAAGACTGAATATTTGGACAGGGCATACAAAGGAATTTTGTTGCACTGTTGTTTATGATCACAAGGAACAGTGTATCTGTTGTCCATATATGCTGGTTAAATGAACTACAACTTGCAGATACAATGCAATACTCTGTTGACTAAAAAAAAAAAATGAGATGTATATGTGATGACATGGAAAGATGTCCAAGATATAATCTTAAATTTCTTAAAGTTTGTTAAAGAAACACATATTTAATGTTCCATTTTAGTATAATTAATAATGATTATATTTGGCACCTAACATGGCAGTAGTAATGGTTAAAATTAACTCATATAATATCCAGAAGAAAAAATTCCTAGCAGTGGTTATCTGTGAGGCAGAGATTATCAGAGCCATCTGCAATCTTTCGGCTGGATATTTTGCAACTGAGAAACCAGATTTTGCAGAAAATGAGCAAACCACCCTAATTATCTCCTGAAAACTCTTGATCATTCTATCCCAACACGATTACTCCTTCTTTTGAACACGCAGTCCACAGCCATTCCAGAATGGTGGATCCAGAAAGGGCCTTAGACGTCATTTAGTTCACCATCTCCATTACACAGATGAGGAAACTAAGGTCCAGAGAGACTAACAGCCTAGCTAAAATCGTATAATCCTAAATTATTCAGAGGGCCAAAACTAGAACCCGCGGATTGTGCTAACTCAGAGTCTGGAATCTTTTTACGGCAACAAAGTCTCCTCTAACGTTCACTGCATCTGGGAATACCTTGGCTTCTGTTGAACTGTCCAGTGAATAAACAATGTGCTCAGAGAGTGTTTAGCTTCATGCTCAACAGAGTGTAAAACACTCACTTAAAGCAATGGTTGGACTAGTTAGACTTAAGATCCTAGAGGCAGGATTAAGATTAGGGCAGGAGAAGAACTCACACACTCAGCTGCGCTCAACGTGACAGCAAGCTGCCCCACCCCCCACCCCGACCCCTTCACACAGTAAGAATAAGTTGACAGCTCTCGGCTACACTGCCGAATTGGTTACACTGGGGAAATGGACTTTGGATTCAAGTGAGGGTCAACAGCACACCCGTATCTTGAGCTTCCTAAAGGAAATGGCATGGCTCTTGACGGACATTTGTATTTGTGGATGAAGTCAGTGATGATTTCTTGCAGCTGTCTTCAGATCGCTTACTTCCCACAGTTCTCATAGCCCCTCTTCACAGCATGGGCTTTGGGGACTGTTTCTTATCTTAAAGAAGAGCAACCTGATTGTGGGCTCAGAGCAGTGTCTCAGGTCGTGGTGTTCCAGAGAACTGGACACTTGTGCATGGCAACCCACTGACAGAAATGGGGATAGAGGTCTGCCTTGTCCTTAGACCAGGAATTACTTAGGGCAGTTAGGGAGTCATGTGCCCCCATCTGCTAAGGGCTGCTTGGCTTTCCTACCTTTGGTACCTGGTTCTTTTCTCCTTCTCCCCTGAAGCTAATCAGAATACTTTTGTTTGTAATGAACTACCCTTGGCCTCGGGTTTTCATCACCCAAATGGGCCTCTACCTTTCAGATTCTTCTGGTCCCATTGTGCACATTGGATGAGCTTGTTTCCAGTGTTCTATTAATTTATTTCAACTCAGCAGTTTCCATATCTTAAACATTGCCATGTTTTAAGTTACCATGGTATATTTTTTTTAGACTCTGTGCACACACACATTTATATAAAGTTTAGTTTTAAACTCTTTCAAACCAATTTTTCTTTATCTTGTGGCTATTCTTCTGTGGATTCACAGCCCTTTAAGTATTTAAGGTATCTTTATAATGCATTTGTGCATATTATCTTAAGATCGGGGAAAAAAGGCAAAAATAGTTAAGTGTCACAACCCCGTTGTTGTTCTTACGTCGCTAAGCCATGTCCAGCTCTTGGCCACCCCATGGACTGCAGCATGTCAGGGTCCTTCTGTCCTCCACTATCTCTCAGAGTTTGCTCAAATTCATGTCCATTGAATCAGTGATGTTCTCTAACCATCTCATCTTCTGCCACCTCCTTCTCCTTTTGCCCTCAACTTTTCCCAGCATCAGGATCTATTCCAATAAGTCAGTTCTTCACATCAAATGGCCATAGTATTGGAGCTTCAGCCTCAGCAACAGTCCCTCCAAACTGTGATATACCTTTAAATTGTATTTAGCAAGCTAGTATTTTTATGTAATGAAACTAAGGATAAATTTAAAGTACAAATAATTATTTCTCCTTGGTCATCTATGTGTCTGCCTTTCAGTAAGCTCACAGTTTGCTTTTCACAAATGGAGAAATTGTGGCTTCTGTGGTGGTCCAGGACTGGATACTTGACCTTCCAGTGCAGGGGGTGCAGTCAGGGAACTAAGATCCTACATGTCTCGTGGCCAGAAAAGTAAAACATTAAACAGACAAAATGTTGTAACAAATTCAATAAAAGACTTTAAAAATAATCCACATCAAAAAAATCTTTAAAAGCACAGAAATTTAGTTTCCTGTATACTGGGAATATGTGTAGAGGCTGAATGTATAGGCAAGGGGAGAATGTACAACCTTACAGACCTTCACTGCAAATAGCATAGGAAGGAATGTGAGTGAACTCAGATCTTAAGAGTCAGAAAATTCCAAGATGAAAGGACATTTGAGCCTGGGAGGGATTATTAACGATAATAACCCAGCCCCGGACTCTGTGTGTGCCTTCAGAAATACCTAGGACAAGTTACCTTTCTCATTGTTCAACTGTGGGCAGTCTGAGCCATCATGTATCTGACAGTAATTTTGCTGTGAGATATAGGTACCAAATCTTCTAGTAAAATGCAGAACACTTTGTATGGACAACAGGAGAGACTATTTCAAGTCAAACTTCCCTGAAAACTCAAGAATTCATATATTCCTTGACTTCCCCAAATATTATAACTAACAAAGCATCTGTGTTCCCCATAACTTGCCCAAGTGACTGTGACTAAGCATTTTTATGCTAACACTGTGACACTGTGTATACCTAAACATTGAAACATTTTAATTATTAACCAAAATAATAGCCTCTTTGGGAAATTAAAAGTTCCATGAAAGAATTAGAATGTTGGGGTGTGTAGGTATAACCTAGACCAGGTAGATTCACTAATGTCTCTTAAAATCCATAATCAAGAAACATTTGAGTGCTTTCTATTTTTATCTGTTTATAAAGTTTTGAAAGTAGAGAAATATAAGACAAAAATTAATTACCTCGCATTCAAAAGAGCAGAAATGTTTTCCTGCTAGCATTAGTTATTTCTGACCAGAGTATAAAGGAAAACCAAAGGAGAAAAGGATGCTGTATCTTTAAACTAGGACACATTTTATAATTGTCCTTGAAGTTTCTATTTTCATTTGTTTGCTTTGTGGTGGGACATGGAAAAATATTTGCCTACACTATGGTACTAATCTTCATGCATGTGTTCATGAATTTTCTTTCCTGAAAAAGGTTGTAGACAACTCATTGGGGATGACTTTTATTTTAAAATGTTTGCACATGCATGAATTTTTGTCCTAAAGCTTGGTAGGTCCAGGTTCACTTAGTATCATGAGAGAAAGTGTCTCTGAGACATTCCGAAGTGTAAAGCTTTAGGAATTAAACATTAGGTTTCCAATTATGTATTATCCCAGAAGCTACCTTAATTATATAGTCAGTATTTTCATTATAAATTGATTATTACCAAAGTATTGATGAACTCTAATATTCATTCTCAATCACACTGGAAAATCTTAATTTATTTGTTTAGTTTTTTTTTTTAATGTTTAGGTAGTATCTTTAAATTATTTTCAGAAGGTACAGTGTGTTGTTTTTTTTTTTAAGAGAATGAAAACAACTGGTGTGGAAATTCACTTATTCATTCAACAAATATACACTGAACACTTCCTATATGCCCAGGGAATATAGGTCAGCCTTCTTGCCACCCCACAGTGGACTCTTTTCACAAATGCAGAACTTTAATTTGCAAATAAAATTCTTGAATATTATATTCCTACACTACTATATGCTTGGAATATAAATTCATTCATCATGTTTTTTGAGCACCAACTCCATCTAGATTTTGAGCTGCATGCTCACCAGGATACAAAAAAGTGAACAAATAGAATCCTTATCCTCATGTGGCTTATAATATCTCCTGGGAAAGAGGAACATTAAATAATTATGTAAATAAAACTAGAATTTCAAATTGTTCAATGAGGTGCAACAAAGAAAAATAAAGGGGATGTTGCAAAGCTTTTATGGAATCTGCTTGACAAGAGGGAGGAGAGGCCAGGGAGGAATTTTCAGAAAAAGTGATGTACTTCAAAGCAGAAGAATGAGGAAAAGGTAGCCAGGGAGAGAGACAGAGAAAATTGATGGTGTATATTTTTATAATAGCGGAGGGAGGCAGAAGCCAAGAAACCCAGTTTGTAGTTTGAGAGTTACCAGTAACAGCTCTTGAGTATGTCTCTGGTCTGATTTTCTTTACCTGAGAAGTCAAAATTGAATAGAAACCTCTAGATTCCTCCTGTGAACTGTGATCCATGTAATTACTACATGATCAGGAGGCCCTCTGATGGTTCCGTTTGGCCAGGTCTGGAGCTATCATCATCTCAGTCCAGATTCCTTCTGTTCCAGGGAACTGTGTGAGGAATCCTGCCAGGCTGGCCAGAGGGGCCCAGATTCAGGCGGCTCAGCTGGGCCACCTTCACTTGCCGCCCTGCCCACACCCACACCTGTCTCCCTTGGTATCAGTCCTTGCCACATTCCCTCCATTCTAAGAGGATAATGTGTTCCTTTTCCTGTTCAAGGTCCTTACCTTTTAGCTGAGATCCTCTGGTATACTGCCTCACCCGTTAATCCTGTCTCCAACCCAAATCTTCAAATTCTAAGCTCTTCATCCCTCCCCCACAAAAGGAATCAACTCTCTCCTCAGCACACACACTCAGATCTATTTTTAAAATTAAAGTATAGAATAAATATCTCTTCCATTGAGCCTCTTTCTTCCACTTTTTGGTTACCACTCCATATCTTTCACTCCCTCTCTCTTACTCTATCTCCCTCTTCCCTGCCTCTCTTTACCCCTTATTAAAATACAAAATAAAATTAAAAGGTCTTAATTCTTGAGTTGTTGCTGCCTTGAAATGCAGTTCCAAATTTCTCACTTCTAGCTCAGTCTTCCTCTGTCACTCTTTGTTTTCTACCCAAACATTGACATGAAAATCTCACTGATGCAATTTGAATCTTAAATTTAAATGTATGACCATCAAATCTAATGGTCCTGTTTCATCCCTTTACAAACTTCTCTGCTGCATTTCAAACTGCTGATGTTAATGACACCTTCCTTCTGGAAATCCTCTTTCCTCTGACTTCTGTTGTACCATTGCATTTCTTTCTCCAGGTTCTAGTCCTACTTCTGTGACCAGTCCCTATTCATCTGCCACCTATTATCCATCAGAAGAAGGGTGTTGATGCAGTCTTTTGTCAGGTCCTGTGCATACCTGTGGACTTCCCTCATAGTCCAGTCAGTAAAGAATCTGCCTGCAATGCAGGAGACCTGGGTTCAATTCCTGGATCTGGAAGATCCCCTGGAGAAGGAAATAGCAACCCACTCCAGTATTCTTGCCCAGAGTATCCAGTGGACAGAAGAGCCTGGCAGGCTATACCTGTGAGTGATGGTTGTCGTCAGGGAAGGGCGTACAGAGAATTCAGAGTTTGGATAGAGGTATTGATTTGGGTCAGTTGCCGAGTTCAGTCTGTGTGGGAAATGGAAGAATCAAAGAGATCTTGAGAATTAGGTGACTAGTAATTATAATCTTGGGAACAGAAGTGAGAAGATGGCACCCATTGTCAGGTTTGGGTTCCGTGTGAAGACAAATTATTTCCTTGTGATATAGCATTTTAACGCTGGGAAGGTTTAGAATCAAGGACAAATGAGATGGACTAAATAAAACCCGAGGTGTTTGTATTTTTATATATAGTTGTGGGGAAGTCTGTCTTTACTATTTTAAATACATACAGTATTCACAGTGTTTCAGATAATTTGGTAATTAGCATGAATAGCCTTGTGACTCCAATTTAAAATATGTCACTGAGCAATTGATTCAGACCTTGGACCTGTAAGTTGAAATGTTTAAGATAATTTGCTGTTTTATACTAGGCTGAAATGTTTAAGAACTGAAGATTTGCCTTATTTGTGAGTTAGATTTATAAAATGACTTAAGCACTAGGAAAGGGTTTGTTTACTGGTCAGAAACCTGAAATAAAAAAAAAGAAAATCAAATCTATTACATCATTTTTAGAGGAATTACTAGGGAACACCCAGAAAGCCCTGTTGCCGTCTCCCACTCCCAAGCGCTGTTGTGCCCCAGGCTCCCTCCCCACACCGTGGCGCTTCAGAAGCCAGACCAGCCTCTGGCAGTGTCAGCCTGTATGCACCTGTGCACCCCTCAGAGCTCAAATGCTTCTCTCCAGGCCCACTCTCCCCACACAACTACAGATCTATTGAAAACAGCTCTGTAGAGCAGGGCTACTGACACATCCCCAGACCCCTTTCATTTAACCCATCTGACCAGTCTGAGTTCATCATTGCCCTACCCGTACTGATTAGTTTATAATCATTTAGTCTGGCTTTTTCCCACTTCCTTATGAAAGAACTCACTTTATTTTTTTTTAGACAGATCAAAATACCAACACTTAATGATTTCAAAGGTCAGCCTTGTCACTTAGTGAAGATACATCAGCAGAAGCAGTTCTCCCAGCTTTGCTACCTGACCTTCTGCTGATCAATGAAAACTCTTTCTTGATCTTTCCATATACTGCCAGACCTAAGGATGTGTCTCAGTCCAGTTGGACACAAAGTGTTGGGTTTAGGAGGAATGCAGCCACGAGACTGCCTTTTAAAAAACAAAATTGAGAAATCATCCTTCTCACATTTCTTCCTTCTCTCTCCTTTAAACTCAGAAACAGTGCCCTTTGTCCCCGCTGCATATTTCAACCCTAGTAACAAAATTAACAAGAGTGGTAAAACTGGAACTGCTATCTCATCTGAGTCCACCTCACCCGTGGTCCAGCCCTCACCCCCTGGAGAATAAGCCGTTTTAATACAGGCTGCCAAATGCATGTTAAAAACTGAGATAACAAGGATCCTTTGCTCAAAATAAACATTTTAAAAACAATCAGCATTCTGGTCTCTATTTCTCATTTTCAAATTAACTCTGTCCCATCCAAAACTAGTGTGCTTTTTTGGGGGAGTGGTTAAGATTCTTGACATGAAAGCGAAAGTTGTTCAGTCATGTCTTACTCTTTGCGACCCCATGGACTGTAGCCCGCCAGGCTCCTTTGTCCATGGAATTCTCCAGGCAAGAATACTGGAGTGGGTTGTCATGTCCTCCTCCAGGGATAAGATTCTTGAAATTGGAGGAAATTCTGTCTAGTTTCTTGGCAGGGAATTATGTATAAAAGTGTTTATGAAGTGGTTATTTAGAAGATCGATTCCTTGAGCCCCTCTATTTAGTTGAGTCAAATTGTGAAGAGCCTAGATAAAGATGTAATCATTATATATGTTATGCTGTGGAATAGATTTCTAGGAACGGGTGGTAGTGAGCAGGAACTTTTTACCAACAATGTTTAACTAGAGCCGGAGGAATTTTAATTTCCGGAATGGCTTATGATTGTGGCTAATCTACAAAATCAGTTTTCCTCAACTACAAGGAGTTAAAAAGAAAAAAAAAACTACTTTACATAAGGTGGAAAATAATCGCAAAACTGAATCACCTCTCTGGCTTCATTCAGAGAATGCAGTGACTCAAAAGTACCTGGGCTTGGTCTCTCAAGTGCACAGACCAAAAGGTAAATGCACTTAGCATATGTTCTATTTATCACCATAGCCCTAGGATAATTAGTGTACGCAAAGTCATTCAGTTGTGTTCGATTCTTTTCGACCCTGTGGACTGTAGCCCTCCAGACTCCTCGGTCCGTGTGATTTTCTAGGCAAGAATACTGGAGTGGGTTGCCACTTCCTTCTTCAGGGGATCTTTCCAACCCAAGGATTGACCCTGCGTTGGCTATGGCAACCTAGACAGCGTATTAAAAAGCATTACTTTGCCAACAAAGGTCTATATAGTCAAAGCTATAGTTTTCCTAGTAGTCATGTATAGATGTGAGAGTTGGACCATAAAGAAGGCTGAGCACTGAAGAATTGATGCTCTCCAAGTGTGGTGCTAGAGAAAACTCTTCAGAGTCCCTTGGATAGCAAGGAGATCAAACCAGTCAATCCTAAAGGAAGTCAGTCCTGAATATTCATTGGAATGACTGATGCTGAAGCTGAAGCTCCAGTACTTTGGCCACCTGATTCAAAGAGCCAACTCATTAGAAAAGACTCCGGTGCTGTGGAAGATAGAAAGCAGGAGGAAAAGAGGACAACAGAGGATGAGATGGTTGGATGGCATCACCAACTGAATGAACAGGAATTTAAGCAAGCTCTGGGAGATGGTAGAGCACAGGGGAGCCTGGCGTGCTGCAGTTGATGAGGTTGCAAAGAGTTGGACACAACTGAGTGGCTGAACACCAGCAGCAAACAGATTAGATGGTGGCCAAATGCAATTAACAGCTTGTATTAATTTAAAAACACACCCCCCAATCACTTTGCCCTGTTATGAGTTATCTCCCCCTCCGCATCACATTTGTACCAGGTTGTGGTCTTATCCATTATTTGCCTGGTTCCAGTTTCTCTAGACATACATGTGGACCTCTGGAAACAATGGGTTAAGAAGGAAATACTCCCCAGATCTCTAGACCTAGGGTCCAGTTCACTGAGAGGCACACCCTCTCAGGGCAGGTCTTAGCATGAGGCCGACTAAATACGTCAGGTGAATATAGTAGCCTATTCTTTGTCAGGGGAAAAATGGATTAATGACTTGGCTTAAGTCCCCCAAACTAAGGTTGACCCTTAGAGAAACAAATACTTCCCTGAGCTTTGGATTGTCCTCCTAGTAAAGAATAAAATAATTGTGAAATATTGCTTAGATAAGAAATTAGATCTCCTATTCTGTGTGTGTTCACAAGAGAAAGATGTATTTATTTATAATTTGCCTTATAAAATTAGTTTCCCAAATTGGCCTTTAAGTACTAGGAAATTAATTGATAACAGGATGTGTTACTTTCCATAGGAAATTCATTTTTGTGAAGAAACATAAATAGAAACAGTTTTATCCTCTTTATATCCTCAGTGTTTTCTGCCTCCCCTCTGCCCCCAACACTTATCTGTTATTTTTATTGCTATTTATTTTTGCAGTTGAATTGCATTTTGTTTTCTCAAGTGGCGGTAGGTTTTTTTAAAGTGTGGCCCCTAAACATCATTTTATTTCCTGTAGTACCTTATTTAAGATTGAGCCCTAAATATTTCTCAATTATTCACCAAAAGGCATGTCTAGCCCTCCTGAAATATGAACATTTGTGATCTAACCACATGGTCACATCTTTCTGAGGGCACTATTAGAATTACATTGATTACAGTAAAGCAGAATAGAACAGCTTTTTGGGAGCAAAATCAAATCATTATACAGGTTGCTTAAAGTATGTAGCCGGTTCATGCAGTCATCTTCCAAGTCTTCAGTAGGTTTGAAAATTTCCAAAACCCAAAGTATTTTTTTTAGTCACACACCCACATTATTTCCAGAACTTAGGCCCAATGTCACGTTTTTCCATATTCAACTTCTCAGATGGGTTATTTATTTCACAGGATGCTAAGCTACAGCAAACAATTGCCTATTTCTAAGGCCCGAAAACCTTTCTCCTTGAACCCTGTTCATTGTCTTTCTTCATAGAAATTCTTCACAGTGTGTTTTAGAAAGGTCCTCCCGAAATCTTCATCAATAAATTAACTGGATAGTTCACAGAAGATGTTTTACTAAGAGTCTTCAGTGTAGAAGAGGAAGATTCAGACATTAGCCAAAAATCACAAGCATGTAAAGCTTCAGTAGAGGCAAGTGCAATGTGAATCAGTGGCACAGGGAGGTGTGGGGGGCGGTTGAACCAAGAAGAGAAATAAAGCTACTCTGAGGAAGAGTGGGGATGTTAACCAAGAAGAGACATCATGAGCAAAGATCCTGTGTTGAATGGAGGCAGAACCATATGTGACTGAGAAAAGGCCTGTAAAGATGGAGCCCAGGGAGGAAGATGGTTCAAGAAAGCTTGCAGAAATGGGTAGGGATTTTGTCTTCTCATTTTAAGAACAGTGGGAAGCTACTGCAGTTTCTCTGCGATGAGGGAACTGGCATAATCCAACCGGTGCTTGGGAAAGACTTCTGCGGCTGTGTTGTCAACAGCTGCCTGGAGAGCACCCAGTGGGTGTGGACAGACCGTCAGTAAGGCCTTGCAGTGAAGCAAGCAAGAGACGTGGGTCATTTGGCCCAGGTTTCAATGGCAGTTCAGTAGAGAGAAGTGAACTAATTCAGGAAATATTTAGAAAATGAAGCTGTCAGGCAGTGATGGGACAACCCAGGTTTCGTGAGTTTCAGGTAGAGGTGAGGTAGTTCAAGAAGTGTTTAAAAGAGAGAGTCATCAGGAACTGGCCATGGATTGGAGATGAAAAGTGCGGCAAAGAGAGGTGTCAAGGATGGCACAGAGACCATTTGAATCAAGCTCATAATTTATACCTCAGCCTATTAAAGGCTCTGAGAAGTCCTGCAGCAGAGAAACTGGCTGACCGTGCAATCTAACATTTCCCAGATTTACATGAGCCCCAAATCCCCCTTTCGTTTTTGTAGTAACAGTTACTAACTTCCTCGGAACACACTTTGGGCAACTCTGAGTTAGCCTAAATAGGCTCTTGTACTTTGAACAACTCCAGATATTGTTTACATTTTCTTTGTAAACACCTCTATTAGACCACTTACTGCTGTTGTTCAGTCGCTCCGTCATGTCCAGCTCTTTGCGACCCCATGGACTGCAGCGCGCCAGGCCTCCCTGTCCTTCACCATCTCCCGGAGCTTGCACAAACTCATGTCCATCAAGTCACTGACACCATCTAACCATCTCATCCTTTGTCATCACCTTCTCCTCTTGCCTTAGAGGGCTGCCATAACAAAAATCACACAGACAGGGTCGCTTAAGCTACAGACATTTATTTTGTCGCTAGTTCTGGAGGCTAGTAGGTCAAGGTCAAGGTGTCCCCAGGTTTGGTTTCTCCTGAGGCCTCTCTCCTTGCTGATTCTTCACATGGTCCTCCCAACCGCCTGTGTTGTCTCTGTGTCCTGTCTAGTGCTTCTTCTCGGTTGCTCAGTCATGTCCAACTCTTTGGGACCCCATGCACTGGGGCCCACCAGGATCCTCTGTCCATGGGATTCTCCAGGCAAAAATACTGGAGTGGGTTACCATTCCCTTCTCCAGGGCATCTTCCCAGCCCAGGGATCAAACCCAGGTCTCCTGCAATGCAGGCTGATTCTTAACTTTCTGAGCCACCAGGGAAGTCCCTGTGTACCCTAATCTCCTCTTCTAATAAAGATACTAGTTAAGTTGGATTAGGACCTAGCCTAGTGACCACATTTTACCTTAATTACCTCTTTAAAGGTCCTCTCTCTAAAAACAGTCCCATTCTGAGGCGCTATGGGTTAGGGACACAAATCAACCCACATCAACCCCAGAAGCATAAGTATTTCTGCTAGAGCTGGTGCCACCACTGAGCATTCACAGCCTGCACCACATCCCAGGTCTGGTGGTCCTATATCTTGAAGGGTCATCCATCGCCAGCTCGCTCCATGGAGAAGTCCCCATGAGTGCTGGGGCATGATTTTTGTTACTTACTCAGATTTCTTATTAGTAATCCTATAAAGTACCAATAAAGAAAAAGAAGAATGCAACCAGTTGTATCCCTATGATCAACCCATGCCCAAGTTATCAAACATGAGATTTTAGTGGAGGAGGAAGAATGCTTCTCGATTTTTCTGATGAGAAGAAAAATGTGATGAGACCAGCATTTCAGCTTGAAGCAGCAGAGCATTTGAGTTAGATGAGCTGAGCCAGGTCTGCCCTGTTCCACTGTCTAGTATTTGTGTAGCCAGGTCTCTTAGATGCAGAGTCAGAGTGAGCTGTGTGTGCAATTCATGGGGACTAAAATTCAAACTCTTTATTTTATTTTTAACTTTTTGTCTTATATTGGAGTATAGCCAAGCAACAATGTTCACATAGTTTCAGGTGAACAGTGAAGGGACTCAGCTATATGTATACATGTATCCATCCAAACTCTCCTCCCATCCAGGCTGCCACATAACATTGAGCAGAGTTCCTTGTACTATACAATAGGTCCTTGTTGGTTATCTGTTTTTAATATAGCAGTGTGTACATGTTGATCCCAAACTCCCTAACTATCCCTTCTTACTTCACCGTCCGCTCAGAAAGCGAGTCATTCAGCTTTTCTCTGTTTCTTATCCTGGGAGAATGGCTGGAAAGATTATGTTGATAGATTATCCCATCTTTAAAAAAAGAGCAAAAACCACTCTGTACATGTAAAAGTAAGGCTGTCACTCATCCCACTCCACCAGAAGGCCGAAACAGTATGTACGTCAGCAATTCATAAAACCCACCCAAAGAGTGAATATTTTATTATTTCGCACACTATTTTGTATTCTGTATTCTCTACCAAAGTCACCTTCAGGTTTCCTACATTTCTAATTTTCAGACAAGCTTTTAAATGTCATCCCATCATCTTTATTGGAATTAGGTGTGAAATGAGTCACAACCCAATGAAAACTGCCTGCTGATTTGCTGATTATATACAATTTATGTTAGGAAAGGAGCCAAAGTCTGTCTGCTACTTTCTGGAACCTAGGTACCACTAATTGAGTCATTGTATGAAACATGTCTACTCTATTCTCCCAGTGGGACAGGCAGAAGATGCTTGGTTTGCACATCAGTCAGCTACTTCTCAGGAAGAGATGGTTTGACCTGGCTTTACAGGAACCCACCCTCCTCTCCCTAACAATAGCACAGAGATAGCCACACAAAATGAACCAGAGATCCTGAACTTGTTCAGTATGGGGTTACTATAGCTGATCCAGTTCTGATACGATGCCCCTGTACACAGCCAGAATTGTCCGACACTGTTTCATGAATCAAGTTTGAATTTTGGCCTCCATCTAGAATAAAGTTCATCAGAAAACTGATATGTCTTTGTTCAAGGCTGGCTTATTGTCTTTTTTATTTCTTTCTTGGTAGGTATTTATCTAATTCATACATTCTTTCTAGTGCTACCACAGCTGTGCCGAGGGTCCTGAGATCCCTTTAGTTGAAATCCGGCTTCTGCCACTTTAGCACCTTAACATTTTGTCAGTCTGAGCTGAAGATCAAAGCCTGACTCCTGGTTTTAGGTGAATATATTTTATCCCTGCCCTCTTCTTAAATGCATGGCTATATAAGTATCAGGAGCCGCAGGGACTAGGCAGCCTGCTAATTACAATGTTTACCTGCTAGTTTCATACAAAAGTAGAGCAATCCCAGGCACGCCACCGAGCAGCCTTCGGGGAAACAGATTCCGAAAAACTTCACCGAAACCACTTATTTATTGACACTCAGAGACATTTAATCATACTACTGAGCAAGAAACTCTTGAACCAAACAAGGAAAAACCTGACCTTTCAAACCCCTGACCTTTGTCAAAGGTTTATTGAGAAAGAGAAGCTAGAAAAGAGCTGGGGGTGCCAAATCCAGGCAGCCTTTGTCACACCCTTTGGCCAGGCAACAGGATCAAATGGCATCAGACACAAGGAGCTTAAGGAAAAAGAGAAAAGGAACAAGGTTTCTCTCTCTACAGAAACTGGATTAAAGTTACTGTTACTTTATGATTTATACTATTTATCTTTTTCTAAAATGTGTTTTCCTTCTTTCTACTTCCGGCTCACTAACCGCATAAACACACACACACACACAGTCCCACACCATATTTGAATAATATATTCTGCTAAAAATACCCACTATCACAGATATAATCTTCCTCTTGGAACATCTGTTCTAGTTCCTGGCTGTCTGGAAGTTCTGAAGATGTGACTCAGCCTAGAGCTTTTTGTTAAACAGTAAAGAACACCATGAAGTTCTCTTTGGGAGGCTGACATGTGTAAGGTAATTAGCACGGTGCTGGGACAGCCCCAAGACTCAGAGGTGGTGGCGGCAATGTACTCACGGGTGATTGTTGTTATTCAGGGGGTGGAGGTGATGTGTGTGACACTTTAGTTTCCGTTTATTAAAATAGAGCAAGAACCATATGAAATGCTTTCCTTATTTCCAAGTTTCTTTTTTTGGCCCAACAGTTAATGAAATACTCCAAAAAGGTAAAAAGAGATGCTCTGCCATACACTCACATTCTTTAGTGTGAAATTTTCAAGTTACAGAGAAGTTTAAAGAATTGCACATCCTACCATCTAGCATCTACAATTCACATTTTGTATCTTCTTAAAACTCACATACTAACCCTGGCTATCTACCAATCCCCTACCCTTTTTTCACAGGGTGGGCGGGGGGTGGGGGGGGGGGGGGGGGGGGCTACATTTCAGAGTGTATTGCAGACCTCACTTCAATTTCAAACATTTCAGTATGTGTTTTGTTGACTATAAGTTCAGTTTTTATTTACTATTCTCTTCTTCCTCTTCTCCTTCACTTTCCCCCCTCTTCTTCCTTCTCCTCCTTCTCTTGTAATTTACATGCAGTGAAATGTACAAACCCAAGTGTACAGTTTGGTGAGTTTTAGCAACTGCATGCAGCTGTATAACCCAACTCCTCCTGGAGAAATAGAACATCCTCACCCAGGAAAATTTCCCATGCCTCTTTGCAACCAGTTCTTGTCCCCACCCTGATGGAACCAATCAATATTCTGATTTTTTAAATTGCCATGGATTAATTTAGCCTATTTAAAACGTATATAAATGAATCACCCAGTCCATAGAAATGTATTCCCTCTTTTGTGTACAGCTGCTTTTACTCAACATGTTTTTGAGTTTCATCCATGTTATTGCATATATCAACAGTCCATTCTTTTTTCTTGCTTGGTAGTATTTCATTGTATGACCACACCTCAGGTATACTGTTGATGGACATTTGTATTATTTCCAGCTTGGGGCTACTCTGAATAAAGATGCTGTCAACACTCTTGGACAAGATTTTATGCAGATATATATTTTCATTGCTCCTGGGTAAATACCTAGGAGTCACATTGCTGAATGATAGGGTTGCTCCATATCCTTCCTCGCCATGCCTGCTGGGCCCACATTTCTTAGAGCAGCAACCTCCAAATCCATTCAAGTCCAGAATATACCCAGCCTGATCCTTGTTGCTATTGTTCTGGACAGTAGCAGAACAAGGGGCAATAACAGTTATTTTTAGGTTCTAAATGTTCTCCATTATTCTTCTGCTTAAAGAAAGTGTGTTTTTCAACCAGCATGTTAAGACATGTTAGCATTTGGATCGGTGGAAGAAAGAGTACTTTGGACTTGTAGGTAATTCCAGCCCATCTCATTTGTAAGCTGACACCCACATGACAAATGTTATTGGTGGCAGACTGTCCATCATTTGAATATTCATGTATGGCAAGTAGAAAAAATAAAATCCTAAAAACCTATTCTCTCACCCATAGGCTCCTCTGTTCATTAAACCCTCTATATTTGCAAGTTCTGCATCTATGGACTTAACCAGCTACAGATGAAAAAAGAAAAAAAAGTTGAACAAACTAAGTTCCAGAAATTTCCAAAGAGGAAAATTTGAATTTGCCACACACTAGCAACTATGTACACTGTCTTTGCAATTATTTGTATAGTATTTATCTGGTATTAGATATTATAATCTAGAGATGATTGAGAGAGTGTAAATGCTTATGCAAACACTCTACCATTTTATGTAAAGGACTGGAATGTCCTTGGATTTTAATATCCACAGGGTCCTGGATCCCCCAAAGGATACTAAAGGATGACTACATTTGATTTCATCTGGTCCCCTGACATCACTCAGTTGTGTGTTTCTTTAGTCACTTCTGTTTGCCATCGTCTGTTGCATCCATGTTTTAAGCCCTCTCTCCTTCAGTCAGAGTAGTGGCTCTCAGCCAGGGTCACCTTTGCCCCCAGGTGACAGCGTCTTTGAAGGTCCTGTGATCAGGAAGGGTGCTACTAGCATAGTCGAGGCCCTCAAACATCCTGCAGTGCAAATACAGCCCCCCCAAAGGAAGAATTACCCATCCTAAAATATCACAGTGCCAAAGTTGAGAAACTCTACAGGCAAAACAGAAGGCATTAAAAATTGTGGTATAATAATGTGTTTTATTTTTTATATTCCATTTTTTAAAACTGAAGTATAGTTGATTTACAATATTTGTTTCAGGTATATAGAATGATTGAGTATTTTTACAGATTATATTCTCCATTAAAAGTTATTATAAGACAATGGCTGTAATTCCCTATGCTATACAGTATATCCTTGTTGCTTATCTATTTTATACACAGTAGTTTGCATCTCTTAATCCCATACCCTATATTTGTGAGTCTGTTTCTGTTTTGCACATATGATCATTTATATTAGTTTTGAGATTCCACATATAAATGATACCATATAGGATTTCCTAACTCTGACTTATTCCACTAGGTATAATATTCGCTAGGTCCATCCAGATTGTGGCAAATGAAAGAATTTCATTCTTTTTATGGCTGAGTAATATTCCACTTTGTGTATATGTGTGTGTGTATGTATGTATATATATGGTTTTCTGTTCTTCTGTTTATGGGTACTTGGGTTGCTTCCATATCTTGGCTGTGGTAAATAATGCTGCTATGAATATTGGGGTGCCATGTATCTTTTCAAATTTGTATTTTCTTTTTGCTCTTTGTTTTTTTTTTGTTTGTTTTGGGGGGTTTTTGTATACATACCTAAGAGTAGAATTGCCGGATCATATGATTATTCTATTTTTAATTTTTTGAGGAACCCCTATACCGTTTTTCCATAATACGCTGCCAATTTACATTCCCACCAACAGTATGATGATTCCCTTTTCCCCACATCTCCAGCATTTGTTATTTGTAGATTTTTTGATGATAACCATTCTGACAGGTGTAAGGTGATATCTCATAGTTGTTTTGACTTGCATTTCTCTAATAATTAGTGTTGTTGTTGAGCATCTTTGCATGTGCCTGTTAGTCATCTGTATGTCTTCGTTGGAAAAACACCAGTGTGTGTCTCTTTATAAACGTATAACAGAACAAGATCTAGCAGGAGTATAATAAATACCGTAGTTATGAGCATACACAATGTTTGGGATCCACAACGGCGCTAAAACATTGTGAAAATACCTGCTTTCTATTAGAGGTGAAGTCACAGGAACTGCCAGCAGTGCTGTAGTGTGGTGCCTACGTTCAGAATGGAAGAAAACACTAAATTTAAGTTAGAGATTCTGAAAGGAGGAGATGTGACTTTTACTCATTTAAGTTTACTGATGCCTTGAACCCTATCCAGGAACTCCTTGAGGCTCTGTAACACCATAGCTTAAAAACTCCTGCATTTGGGGAGGTTTTCATCACACACACACACACACACACACACACACACACACACACACACACACAAATTTTAATATCCACAGGGTCCTGGATCCCCCAAAGGATACTAAAGGATGACTACATTTGATTTCATCTGGTCCCCTGACATCACTCAGTTGTGTGTTTTAGTATCCATTCTTCCTTCCCTCTCGATACAAGAGGAGATGTCCCTCTCAATCAAGAAATTACTTAGCCATTTCAAGCAAAAGGAAATTTAATACAAGAAGTCAAATGCTTACAATACCCCCAGAAAGGCTTGAGTAGCAGGCTCAATAACACCAAAACAACAAATAACCACTGTACAACTAGCCCTCCCAGGGAGCTGCCTCCTCTTACACAACCAAACAGAAGGGGAATTGGAAATGGTCAGCAGGACACTACCTTAGCTGGGGTAGCCGGTGAGCTGCCACGATGGCCCTAGAAGTACACCATGACTCAGGGGTCTGCACAGACAAAAAAACCAATGCCCCGCATTCTGCCTCTTGACACCCACAAAGCACCAGGGTGCGGGAACACTCCTAACGGAAAATCCAGTGCATCCCTGTGGGGTTTGCCGGCAGAAGAAGCCGAAGTACAGCCTCTGCCTCCCTTCCTTCTCCCTGTCTCATCTTGCATGCACGCGTGCTCAGTTGCATCTGACTCTTGGAACACTGCCTGCCAGGTTCCTCTATCCATGGGATTTCCCAGTCAAGGATGTTGGAGCGGGTTGCCATTCTCTACTCCAGGGAATCTTCCCAACCCACGAATTGAACCTGTGCCTCCTACATTGCAGGTAGATTCTTTACCACTTGCCACCTGGGAAGCTCCCCCATCTTGCATAGGATTGTCGGAATCTAAGTGGATCTGGGAACCCTACTGCAAGTGAGGCTGGGAACTCTTTTCTGCTCTCTAGCCTCTGTAGAACAGGAAGATATGAAATGAAGACACTGAGCACAAGTCCATCTCATTTCTCACCATCTCCTGTCTGAAGCTGATTGATCCTCCTTCATTCCCTTCTGCCTGCTAACAGACCTTATTCCAGCCATAATCCTCTCTCTTTCCTCTGTCTTCAACTCCTTCCTTTCTTCCCACTGTCTCCAACCAGCATATCCAAACAACTTGAAAACTCCCAACTTAAGCAAACATTCCTTTAATCCTACTCTCTTCTTTCTCATTCTCTCTCATCTTCCTTTCACAACTGGCTTCCTTCTAGAGTTTTTGTGGGTAACGTTTCCACTTCTTCACCTCCTACTGAGGAAGCTGGGTAACCCATAGCAGTCTAGCTTCCAGATTCATGCCTGCACCAAAACTGCCTTTGCCAAGGTCATCAGTTACCTTCTTGGTGCTGAACTTGGGAGGCATTACAGTCCTTTGCTTCCCTGACCCTCAAGTGTCATTTAACCCTGCTGGGCAATCCTTGCTCCCTGAAACTCTTTACCTGCTTCATTACCACACTCACTTCTGCTTATGTATTTGATTGACCAGTTTTTTGTTTTTCAAATAAGAGGTCTCACTTATTTATTACTAAACCAACTTATTAGTATAGATGATTTTTTTTATATTAAGCAATATTCATCAGGATTCAGTCTTTGCTTTAACTCTGAATAATTTTTCATATTCATTGTCTTTCATATTTATTCACTTTTTAATTGGTTGGTCATGTCCTTTGTTGCGGATATCTTTAATAAATATCCTACTGAATTATGAACCCTTTTAAAGATAGTGACCCTTTATCATCTGTGTCACAAATGTTTCATTTGATCTTTGCAGTTTTTCAGATTTTAAGGTGAAAAATGTTTGCTTTTTATGTAACTTATTTATCTTTTACTTGTATTTTTTCCAGAACTTTAGTAACCAAAAAAAAATCCTTCCTTATTCTTTAATTAGATGAATATTCACTTGTATTTCCCTTCAAATATTTTTATTCTCATTTAATTCAGGATCTAAGTTTTCTCTAATAACCTGCTAACAGCATTTGTGAAATGGTTATAAAAATCCACAGGATCTTACATGTAGAAAAGCCTGAAGATTACACACACACATACACATTAAAACTAATAAAGGAATTCAGTAAAGTCACAGGATACAGAATCAACATACAAAAACCAGCTGCATTTCTATGTGCTGAAAACAGATTATCCAAAAAGAAAATTAAGAAAATAATCCCAGTTAAAGTAGCATCAAAAAGAAATAAAGTACTTTATTTGTATAGGAGTAAGTTTAACCAAGGAGGTGAAAGAACTGTACACTGGAAACTATAAAACATTGATGAAAGAAATAAAGAAGACAGAAATAAACAGACATCTCATGTTCACGGATTGAAAGACATAATATTGTTAAAGTGTCCGTATTACCCAAAGTGATCTACAGTCAGTGCAACATTTGTCAGAATCTCAAAATCTCAGTGTTTTTACAGAAAAAGAAAAAACAATTCTAAAATTCATAGGGAGCCACAAAAGACCCAGGATAGCCAGAGCAAACCTGAGAAAGGAAAGGCATGGGGTATCACACTTTCTGATTTCAAAATGTATCACAAAGCTGCAGTAACTAAAACAGTTTGATACTAAAAACAGGCATACAGACTAGCGGAAAAGAATAAAAAGCCCAGAAATAAGTTTATAAATACATGGAATCTTAGTCCATCGAAGCTGCTGTAACAGAATACCGTAGAATGGATGACTTGTGAAAAACAGAAATATATTCCTCATGGTTCTGGAGGCTGGGAAATCCTAGATCAGGGTGTTGGGATTTAATATTTGATGAGATCTTACTTCCTGGTTCATAGAGAACTATGTTCTTGCTGTAACCTCAGGTGGCATAAGGCACAAGGGAGCTTTCTGGGGTCTCTTTTATAAAGGCACTAATCCCATTTTGGGGACTTCCCAGGTAGCTCAACTATGAAAAACATACCAATTTTTTTTTTTCATTTTAAGTTCAACAAACAATCTCCTCTGTAAGCCAGATACTTTTGAGGACCTGGAATAATAAAAAGGAATGAGAACATGTCCTTAAGCCAGTCGTTGGACTCCTTGACTTGGCACTAGTACAGAGTTTGTCCACCACATCCAAGAATGCCAAATACATCTGGCATCCAAAGGAAAGCTTTAGCGTCAGACGCTAAACGTTAGTGCAGATGAATGTAACCTGAGATTTTGCCAAACAGGATTACTATGGTCAGTGAACAATGTGTTCCTTGACTTTTTGGGATTGACTTGACCAAATTTGTCATGGGAAAGTCTCTCTTCTTAGAGCTTCCATTATTCTGAAGACCAGGTTACATAAATAAAGTGCAGGTTAAAGAGAGAAAGAGAGCACGCCAGAGCCCATGAAAGTGCACACAGCCATGAATCTAAGACCCCAATAAATCAGTTCTGTTCTTTGCATATGTTTTTAGAGAAGACACATGTAGGTATGATTTTTCAGTGCTCTACAGGTATTAACACATATACTTCTCCTAACAGCTTTATGAAATAGGTATTCATGGACAAAGAATTCAGGGCCTAGAGAGACTGAATTACTAGTCACCAAGCTAGGAAGAAATGGGAGATTTGAACTGGACAGTCTTCATATTTCTCTTTAATTCAGAGCTTCATACCTGGCCCTCCCCATTTTAGTGTTGGTTTTGTTGAAAGTGAAGTGAAAGTTGAAGGACTCACCATCAACTTCCTTGGCATACGCTAGAGAAGATGCTAGTGAGTTGGCTGTGCTACCAAGATAAACATTGACTTTAGCACAAGCATTAACTTTACCAGAGTTTGTAGCATTTTCCTTCTACCCCCAACCTCCACCCACGTTCTCAAGCCAAGTTTAACTCCCTGAGATGGACAAATATTAACTTTTAGGCCCGCATCACCATACTTGCGTCACAGGCCAGAGTCCAAACAGCAGGGAACTTCAGTCTCTTCCTGTGTCTCCTCTCACATGGACAGAGGAAGACAGAAATGCAACCTCAGGTGTTTCTCTACAAATCAGTAAATGGTTGCGCCACCTTGTTCTCCTTCATTTGGTAGGATCAGATTATGTCTTTGTAAATATGTGGATAATACATATTAATTTTTAATGATCAAATAATCAGGGGAATTCCACTGTTGATTATCAGATTTCCTTGTGTTTGTGTTCACAAGTCCAGACACATGTACAAAGAGATACAAAAAACAAACACATGCAGAGGTCTAGTCCAACCCTCTCAATTTATAAAAATGGAAAATAAACACCCAAAATATTATTTATCAAAATTGCATAGGTGTTATTTTGAAAAAGCAATACAAGCAAACTCTTGCCCTGAGGGTAAGGGTCTGGCTGCCAGTGTTTGTTTGGGAGATTGAGGGTGAGGAGGAGACTGGAGGAATCTCGGGATGCTGAATGCACATTTACTTCATTCTCCTCTCTTTATATGATACCCACTCTGAATACTTGGCTTCTCAGGTGGTGCTAGTGGTAAGGAACCCGCCTTCCAGTGCAGGAGACATAAGAGATTCAGGTTCGATCCGTGGGTCAGGAAGATCCCCTGGAGGAGGGTATGGCAACCCACTCCAGTATTCTTGCCTAGAGAATTCCATGGACAGAGGAGCCTGGCAGGCTGCAGTCCATGGGGTCGCAAAGAGTCAGACGCGGCTGAAACGACTGAGCACGTATGCATGCGCGCACCCTGAGTATGACCTGAACCTTCCCTGATTCAGAGATCCAAAGCACCGGCTGCTGCTACTAATAGAAAGTAGGTGGATGCGTAGCCACGCACTCAATGGACCTGAGAAGGCTGACCCAGAAGCTGGAAACGGGACTGATGAATCCCATCGGTTTTCATGCCCTCCTCCCCCCCTTATTTTTTTGGCCACACAGCATGTGGGATCTCAGCTTCCCAACCAAGGATCGAACCTGTGCCCCTGGAATTGGAAGCATGGAGTTTCAACCACTGGCCTGCCAGGGCAGTCCTGGCAGAGTGCTCAGAGTGCTCCAGGACTGGAGCAGTGGGTGCCTTGGGCTGAGGGGAGAGGCCTCTGAGGCCAGCACGGTAGGAGTGGTGGAACTGTGTTTAAGAAGCAGGTGACACCTCACTCTCCTTTTCCTACTGCACGCATCTGCGTGGCAGCACCTCCTCCACCTCGACAGAAGCCTGGAAGTTTCTCTCATGGTGAGAGCAGAACAGAGGGTCATGAGTTTGAGAGCAGCCACGTGTGCTTTTCCAGAGAGGGGTCTCTCGTGAGGTTGCTGTCAGGTGTCTAGCTGTGGCTTCGGTCACTGAGGCTTGAGTGGCACTGGAGGGTGCACTTCCAAGCTGGCTCAGTGGGCCCTTCTCCACAGAGCCTCTCCACCGTTTCGGTGTCCTCACGGCAGGCAGCTGGCTCCCCCCAGAGTGAGCCACTTGGAAGATCACTGCAGGCACAATTACGCTTTTCCTAACCTAACCTTGATAATCACACATCATCATTTCCGCCTTGTTTTATTGAACACACAGGCCATCCCTGTGTCAGTGTGGGAAGAGGGCTTCACGAAGATGTGGTCCCAGAGGCAGGGATCACAGGAGCCAGCTGGGAGGTTGGCTCCCCAACCCAAAGCCTTTCTGTGAGTGTTTCTCATCTTTTACTAAGCAGTGAAGACAGGGGCTTTTTTTTTTTTTTAATGAAGTGAAGGTTAAATACATACCCTCTTCTGGAGTGTTCTCTAAGGCAAATGACTGAGGTGATATGGAGAGAGGCCAAAGCAGTCATCACCCATGGAGAGTCCAAGAGGGGGTGAATGGGCACACACACCTTCACGTAGAGGTGAGGAAGGACCCCGGGTGCTAAAAAAGGGAAAGGCCAAAGGACTTTAGCCTCTGATGATTCAAGGAATCCAGACATAAGCTGGAGTAATTATAGGTGCCAAGTTTACAACTCCAAAATTCATCAGTCCAGAGAAACTGAACAGGAGAACAGAGAGAAAGAGATGATACCTCTCAGTTCTACAAACATCCATGCGTTTCCTCTGGGGTAGGAAAAGAATAACAAGGGCACGATAGTGCAGAGGAGGGAAACTAGCAATGAATGAGCCCCACAGGGCTCCGTACATAATTGTTTTAAATTTTGTGTCACCTGGGAGGTGGGTGCTGCCATCCTCATTCAATGGGAGTAAACCAGTATACGTGAACGTGTGCTAAGTTGCTTCAGTCGTGTCTGACTCTTTGTGACCCTATGGACTGTACCCCCGCCAGGCTTCTCTGTCCGTGGGTTTCTTCAGGCAAGAATGCTCGAGTGGTTTCCCTCCTCCAGGGGATCTTCCCTACGGAGGGACTGAGCCTGAGTCTCTTATGTCTCCTGCATTGGCAGGCGGGTTCTTTACCACTAGTGCCCCCTGGGAAGCCCAAACCAGTATAATCAGCCATATAACCTGTAAAGGCCAAAGTGGCATTTGACCTTAAAGCAGCTCTTTCAAGCATCTAAAAATCAAAATGGGGTCCAGCTTAGAGAATAGTGGCCAGAGGAAAGTTTGAGGTGGGTGAGAATTAGCCAGTCTCCAGTGTCACCCCTGTTAGGATGTAATGAAAGCACGTCTCAGACCACGTTCTCCACATAGATATTTTTATTTGCAAGCAGACACAAAGCAGTGTAGCAATCTGTTTTGTAAGCTTAAAACCCCAATCCTCTGTCCTTCTAAGTTCTCCTGCCACCTCCCTGCAGAAAAGATAGTTGGACCAGACAATATTCCAAATACAGGATTCTGTTACTCTTATAGTCAGCATCAGGCTCCAGAAACCACGTAATCCAATGACAGATCACAGGACTGGGAATCCACTTCGTGCAACATGCCTAAGGGTGTAAACTCTAGATTCTACTCCCTGTTTACATGGGGCCAAGGAAGCCATGACTGTGTCCCTTAAGTCCCACAAGTAGAGTCTATTTCTAACATTTACTTTCCTGGTTAATATGTCAGTGACTTCACCAATGAAAACCCATTTATGCCATTCACCAATTCATATCTTAATAAATGGACAGTGGATTTGCATTTAATGAACTCTTTTATGTTTAGACTTCCTGATTAGGTACTAGTTGAAATGTAAACTAGGTACCCTGAAATGTAAATTTCTCACTACCCCCTTTAAAGTTTAATAAGTGAAACATTTACATCATACTGTGTATGGTGAAGTAAATGAAGTTGTAGACACTAAAGCAAAGGGAATGTGTAAATTCTTAGCCCAGAGAGTGGACGCAAGCAGAGCTAAGTTGAGGACTGACAGCAACCTTCACACTGGACTCCAGTACCATGTTGTTTGATGTTTAGTTACCATCAGATGGCTTCATGTATTGGATTTGGCTTTTTAACTGGATTATAAAATTGTTGGAAAGAGTGAGTCATACAGTTTTTAACTTTTCCACAATGGCCAGCACAGTTGTAGATACATATAGTTCAGTTCAGTTCAGTCACTCGGTTGTGTCCAACGCTTTGCAATCCCATGAATCGCAGCACTCCTGGCCTCCAGTCCATCACCAACTCCTGGAGTCTACCCAAACCCATGTCCATTGAGTTGGTGATGCCATCCAGCCATCTCATCCTCTGTCGTCCCCTTCTCCTCCTGTCCCCAATCCCTCCCAGCATCAGGGTCTTTTCCAATGAGTCAACTCTTCACATGAGGTGGCCAAAGTATTGGAGTTTCAGCTTCAACATCAGTCCCTCCAATAAATATCCAGGACTGATCTCCTTTAGGATGGACTGGTTGGATTTCCTTGCAGTCCAAGGGAATCTCAAGAGTATTCTCCAACACCACAGTTCAAAAGCATCAATTTTTTGGCGCTCAGCTTTCTTCACCATCCAACTCTCACATCCATACATGACTACTGGATAACCCATAGCCTTGACTAGACGGACCTTTGTTGGCAATGTAATGTCTCTGCTTTTCAATATGCTGTCTAGGTTGGTTATAACCTTCCTTCCAAGGAGTAAGCATCTGTTAATTTCATGGCTGCAATCACCATTTGTAGTGATTTTGGAGCCCCAAAAAATGAAGTTTGCCACTGTTTCCACTGTTTCACCATCTGTTTGCCATGAAGTGATGGGACCAGATGCCATGATCTTAGTTTTCTGAATGTTGAACTTTAAGCCAATGTTTTCACTCTCCTCTTTCACTATCATCAAGAGGCTTTTTAGTTCCTCTTCACTTTCTGCCATAAGGGTGGTATCGTCTGCATACCTGAGGTTATTGATATTTCTCCTGGCAATCTTGATTCCAGCTTGTTCTTCTTCCAGCCCAGTGTTTCTCAAGTTAAATAAGCAGGTGACAATATACAGCCTTGACGTACTCCTTTTCCTATTTGGAACCAGTCTGTTGTTCCATGTCTAGTTCTAACTGTTGCTTCCTGACCTGCATACAGGTTTCTCAAGAGACAGGTCAGATGGTCTGGTATTCCCATCTCTTTCAGAATTTTCCACAGTTTATTGTGATCCACACTGTCAAAGACTTTGGCATAGTCAATAAAGCAGAAATAGATGTTTTTCTGGAACTCTCTTGCTTTTTTGATAATCCAGCAGATGTTAGCAGTTTGATCTATGGTTCCTCTGCTTTTTCTAAAACCAGCTTGAACATCTGGAATTTCATAGTTCATGTATTGCTGAAGCCTGGCTTGGAGAATTTTGAGCATTACTTTATTAGCATGTGAGATGAGTACCATTGTGTGGTAGTTTGAGCATTTTTTGGCATTGCCTTTCTTTGGTATTGGAATGAAAACTGACCTTTTACAGTCCTGTTGCCATTGCTGAGTTTTCCAAATTTGCTGGCATATCGAGTGCAGCACTTTCACAGCATCATCTTTCAGGATTTGAAATAGCTCAACTGGAATTCCATCACCTCCACTAGCTTTGTTCGTAATGATGCTTCCTAAAACCCACTTGACTTCACATTCCAGGATGTCTGGCTCTAGGTGAGTGATCATACCATCGTAATTATCTGGGTCATGAAGATCTTTTTTGTACAGTTCTTCTGTGTATTCTTGCCACCTTACTTATGTACAATACCTGTTAATTGTTTAAATTTATGGCACTATTTGGCTTCCCCAGTGACTCAACAGTAAAGAATCCACCTGCAGTGCAGGAGATGCAGGAGATATGGGTTTGATCCCTGCGTCTGGAAGATCCCCTGGAGGAGCAAATGGCAACCCACTCTAGTATTCTTACCTGGAGAATCCCATGGACAGAGGAGCCTGGTGGGCTACAGTCCATGAGGTTGCAAAGAAACTGACATGACTGAGTGACTGGGCACACATGGCAATATTTTACAAAATATTGGGGCCTGAGGATTTTGAATTTCCATCAGAGTTCTAAAGTGCCTCAGTAGACTAAAAACCTAATAGCATTAAAAAAAAAAATACCTAGCTCACTTGAAATGATTCAAGGCAATTTGCAACAAGTGAGGGAAATAGTATACATTTTGTGTAGTATTTCTTTTTTCAATGTCAATTCCCAACCTTGGCTGTAACATACATTAAACTCCATCAGAAGTTAGGCCTGAAGTATGAATCATAATATACAAATAGAAATGGTGATTTTTGGCTTCATTCAGAATTTTTTAAATTGTGTTTGTCCGTTTCTACTGAATTTAATGACGAGTCCCAACTCCAGGAGAGTGAGCACTGAATTTGTTTTTATTCCAGGTACTGCTTGAATACTAATGGTTGCAAAGCACTGTAGGAGTTGAAGAGCTTTGGCTAAAGGAACTTCAGCAAGGAGGGGCATACCACGCCTCCTCTTGACTGTGTGATCACTACCCCTTGGCAGCAGTTCGGGCTTGGAGTTTGGGTTTGTTTAGCAATACCAATCAGCCACACAGCCAACCCGTGGCCACACCCCAGCCAAGAGGGCCCAAGGCTGGATTTTCTGTTTGGCATTTAACTATTGCACAGGTGTGTACAGTTCCAAGAACATACTAGGGTTTTAACCCTGAGATGTAAGGTTTTAGGGCACCTCTCTGGGGAAGAGGGAGAAAAAGAACTAGCAGAACTGCTCCAGTGTAGGTCTGATGAGGTCAAAACTCTGGTGAAGCAACAAAAGAAAGAAAGAAAAAAGTTTCAGAAAAAACAGTTTCACACAAAATCCCCAGTTCCTCTGTAGTTGCCCACAGAGAGGAAACCTATCTTGACTGACCACAGTGTTCTCTTAGGCAGGAAATGTGCCCCCTACAGGCTGGGGAAGGAAGGTTTCAAGGATTTAACTTGAAAAGCATAACCTCAGACAAGCAGATGACACCACCCTCACGGCAGAAAGTGAAGAACTAAAGAGCATCTTGATGAAAGTGAAAGAGGAGAGTGAAAAAGTTAGTTTAAAATTCGACATTCAGACGACTAAGATCATGGAATCTGATCCCATCACTTCATAGCAAATAGATGGGGAAACAATGGAAACAGTGACAGGACTTTATTTTGGGGGGCTCCAAAATCACTGCAGATGGTGACTGCAGCCATAAAATTAAAAGATACTTGCCCCTTGGAAGAAAAGCTATGTCAAACATAGACAGCATATTAAAAAGCAGAAACATTACTTTGCCATCAAAGGTCCATCTAGTCAAAGCAATGGTTTTTCCAGTAGTCATGTATGGATGTGAGAGTTGAACTATAAAGAAAATCGAGTGCCAAAGAATTAATGCTTTTGAACTGTGGTGTTGGAGAGGAAGACTCTTGAGAATCCCTTGGACTGCAAGAAGATCCAACCAGTCCATCCTAAAGGAAATCAGTCCTGAATATTCATTGGAAGGACTGATGCTGAAGCTGAAACTCCCAATACTTTGGTTACATGATACAAAGAACTGACTCATTGGAAAAGACCCTGATGCTGGGCAAGACTGAAGGCAGGAGGAGAAGGGGACAACAGAGGATGATATGGTTGGATGGCATCATCAACGCAATGGACTTGAGTTTGAGCAAGCTTCAGGAGTTGGTGATGGATAGGGAAGCCTGGCATGCTGCAATCCATGGGGTTGCAAAGAGTCGGACCTGACTGAGTGACTGAATTGAGCTGAACTGATACATTTACTTTGCATTCCTTCCAAATTTACATTATATGGCTTAGCAGTATGTACTCAAATTTAAAAACACTATAGTTTAAGGAACTATTCTCATCAACAGTTCTAGCCCAGTATCAATTCAACTAGCCCTATATACATTATGTAAACTCCACCAGGAGAGAAAAACTTCCCGCTTTGTTCAAGTTTAAGTTTGTGTGTGCACACACATACATTTTATTATTATTACTCTTAAAAATTCAATTTAGGTAATCCGGTTCAGTGCTTATAGTTTGAGGGTTTAATTCTGACAGCTTGTCATATTTGGTTAATCATATTTAGTGCTTTTTCCCCCCATTTAGAATGTTTCCCACCCAGGAACCTAGCTTGAGTTTTTATGAAGCATGATGATATAGCAGCTCTCACTAAAATCTATGAATTTGAATGATGTTTAAATTTAACAGCTTATTACCTAAAGTCCTTATGCATAAAATGTTTCTAGGCTAAATTCTGTGATTTCCCCAGAAACATCAAATTTTCTTCAATAATGTGCTACATAAATATAGCTAGGTACTTTAGATTACAGCCATTAATTTTTTTCTTTTAATATTTCTAGCTTTGAAATTCATATATATTCCTTCCTTTGTATCTTCTCCTTAACTATATGATTATGTATTATTGTGTTATTATTTTCTTATATCTTAAGGTTAAGCAACTCCCAGTAGTGCTGTTATCCCTTCTGTGCTTGAAATGCTTAGCATTTGCTGAAATTGCCTGTGGCTTGACAGTTAATCCTTGGTGTCCCTGAAATTCAGAATAAAGAATAGAGTTTCTAAATGCATATAAAATAAAAGGACAAGTCAAGTCTTGGAATCCTGACTTCTTTGAGTTTTGACCTGATTAATAAGCATCACAGATGGGTTGTCGTTTTTATTCTTAGAAGAAAATGCTATATTCTGAAGGGGGAAATGTGAAATCAGTTCAGCCTATTTACCTTCCTATTAGAAGGCATGAGGGGGACTTCCCTAGTGGTCCAGTGGCTAAGACTCCTAACATCCAATGCAGTGGGCCCAGGTTCAATTCCTGGTTAGGGAACTAAATTCCCCATACCTCAATTAAGAGTTCGCATGCTGCAGCTAATACCCAGCACTGCAGTATTCTTGCCTGGGAAATCCCATGAACAAGGGAGCCTGACAGGCTACAGTCCATGGAGTCACAAAAAGTCTGACATGACTGACCGACTAGCACTTTCACTTTTCACTACTCCCGTTCCACATTTTAAAAATAAATAAGCCTTTCTATATTTGTAATTTTTAAATATCTACTTAAAGAAAGAAAGGGTCTAAAGAGGCTTGGAATCCCAAATGTATCAATAGATGTCCCAGGGCAGCATATTTTTGAAAGTTATCAAACATTCTTTAAGAGAGTTTATCATTCATCTAAACAAGACCCTCCCCACAAGACTATTATCTATGCTGATTTCACAGGAGAAAACTCATGCCAATGATTCAACATAAAATATCTAGTATTAGAAGTTGCCCTTTGAGTCTGCTAAAACACTCCCAATTACAAGTTGTCCTTCACTTTTTTTTTTTATTTTCTGAGAAGAGATGAAATAGTGCTTTGAGGGAGCCAAGTAACCATCTTGCATTTACCTAAGAAATCTTATCGTGACCTGACTTGCTCTGACTCACTCATGGTCACATTTGCAAAGCACATCTCTATTAAGAGAAGAAGCAGTGTCCTGAAGGGTCCATGTGTGTCCAGAAAAGGAGTCTTTTCAGTGATTCTGCCACCATTTTCACACTTAGTTATGTTTGAGGCAGTGTTTTAGGACCTTTGTATGCCTTATCTCTAAACCTTGTAATTGTGCTAAAAATAGCATTATCCCCATTGTCAGTTCAGTTCATTTCAGTTCAGTCGCTCAGTCATGTTTGACTCTTTGCAACCCCATGTCCTGCAGCATGCCAGGCTTCCCTGTCCATCACCAACTCCCGGAGCTTACTCAGACTCATGTCCATCGAGTCAGTGAAGCCATCCAACCATATCATCCACTGTTGTCCCCTTCTCCTCCTGACCATAATCTTTCCCAGCATCAGGGTCTTTTCCAATGAGTCAGCTCTTCACATCAGTTAGCCAAAGCATTGGAGCTTCAGCTTCAGCACCAGTCCTTCCAATGAATATTCAGGGTTGATTTTCTTTGAGATTGACTGGTTTGATCTCCTTGCTTTCCTCAGGACTCTCAGGAGTCTTCTGTAGCACCACAGTTCAAAAGCATCAATTCTTCAGTGCTCAGCCTTCTTTATGGTCCAATTCTCACATCTGTACATGACTACTGGAAAAACCATAGCTTTGACTATATTGACCTTTGTTGGCAAAGTGATGTCTCTGCTTTTTAATACACTGTCTAGTTTTGTCATAGCTTTCCTTCCAAGAAGGAAGAATCTTATGGACATGTAATATTTGTTAATGAAAGAAATGAAGGAAGGAAAAAAACAGCTAGGGAAGTTTCCACTATTTTCTGGAAAATTGTTTACATAGGATTAGGAATGCTTAAGTGGAAAAGATAAAAATAATAACTGAGCAAGATATATTTAACTCAGGTTTGGACAGGCATCTTAATGGAGACAGACCATGTCTGCAGAGTTCTCAGTTCCCTTAGAAAAGTAAGTGGATTGCTAAGTAATGGTGAGAAATATATTGCACATTTTTTGAGTGATTATTAAGCGTCTTTTTTTCTTCTTCTGATTTTGACATGAAAAATACATCAGGTTCTTTATTTGGGAGGGTGGTATCCATTTTACCTAACTTATCAGAAATAACACTTAAAGGAAATCCTGAGAAAGTTTTTGGTCTCCTGGGATTTTGTTGTTGGTCGGAAGCGAAGCTCTGTTGGTCGGAAGCGAAGCTCTGTTGGTTTTTAGTATTTGCGTGTGTATGTGTGTGTGTGTGTGTGTGTGGCATTTAAGGAAGCAGGATGAAATAGGTAACCCATACAGAAGCACTCATTTGTTTTTAACTTTTGAAAAATCATTGCTCCAAGAAACATACAATTTAAATCCAAGAAACATAGTTTAAACTTTTGAAAATCATTGTTCCAAGAAACATACAATTTAAATCATTTGGCTGCAGTCAGAGCAGACTAGATAGATAATACTTCCCTAGAGGATGAACACACACTGATGTAATGGCATCATGAAGTCTAGGAACTTAAATCTGAAAACCCATGTCCAGGAAGATCCTGGGAGTCCATTCAGGTGTGGTCACAGTTGGGGTGTCTTCTGGACCCCGAAGCCGTTTCTTGACCTCAACACACTTTAATTAGACCTACTGGCCTGAATTTAGTAGTATAAGGCCAGACATTCAGGGCCAGCTGGTTAAATATTGTTGAGCTCCCACTGCATGCCTGGTGCTGGATTGAGCACCAGACAGCTTTCTTAGGGAATTTACATTCTAGCACAGAACAGCCTAGAAACAGGTAAAAATTCTTTCCTTTATTCATCTAAAATCAGTCAAGTGTATGTCAAGCACTTTTCTACACACCACGGATGCAACTGCGAAAAATTATGACTCTTGTATGCAAGTTGCAGCGGGTACTGTGGGAGTTCAGGACCAGGACAACTAGCATAGCCCGGAGGATTCAGGGTGCTCTCCTTTCTGAAAGAGGCCAAGATGGAGTGAGAAGCCGTAGGCAGCTAGACAACATGAAGAGGGCTTTCCAGGGAGGAGAGAACTCAGGGAAGTCCAGTGAGAACTCCCAAAGTGTGAAAGAATTGAGGATTTCTCTTCATTATCCCACCACTGTTTGGGGGATTTTTGCAGATGGGGTTGGGGTGTGGTGCCACAGTGATACCAAGAGCAGGAGGTGGAGGAACAGGAAATGGGAAAGGATGTTGGGAGCAGATTCCAGTGTCCCTTTTCGCCTTCCTCAGGCTCTTCCCTGTCCACTTCTGCTTGTTTTCCTGACCTCCTTTTAGGTCTGCCATGGGTGCCTGGACAAAGATTGGGAAATCATTTCATTTTGATTCTACATTTGCTGTGAACTAAAAGTCAGTCGTTTTTCTTCTTCTTTTTTTTTTAGTACTTATTTATTTGGCTATGCTGGGTCTTAGTTGTAGCATGTCAACTCTTAGGTGTGGCAGGTAAACATGGCAGTGCCTACACTGGAGCCCCATATCCTGGGATTTGGGGTCTCAGCTGATAGAGTGTGGCAGCTTCAGGGTGAGTCAGAACTCAAATCTTGATTCTCCTACTTGCTCACTAGAGGATAAAAGGCGATTGTGTAACCTTTGTTTTCTCCCCTATTAAATGAGCTTAAGGATAATATCTCCTTCTTGGAGATATTATGAGGGCTGTTCTGAGGGTTAAATGAGATAATGCACATAAAGTACTTGATGCATAGTAAGCACTCTTTATTATTTATTAATAATAATAATATGCCATTATGAATAATAAGTAGTAAATTAGATTCTGTGGTTACAAAACTGAATAAGAAGCAGCCCCAGCCAGAGAGACAGACATCTGTGTAACTGACCATGAGACCAAGGGATAGAGTCTGTGTAAGAGTTGGCACAGATGCTTCCACTGGATTTGGGGACCAGGAGTTCACAAAGCTCCACAGAGAAGATCACAGTTGGCCTTTGACCTGGGAGGCAGAATTTCACTCACTTTGAAAAGGTGAGCCCAGCTGCATGCATGCATGCTAAGACACTTTAGTCATGTCTAACTCTTTGCAATGGTATGGACTGTTATCTACCGGACTCCTCTGTTCATGGGATCTCCAGACAGGAGCACTGGAGTGGGTCGCCATGCCCTCCTCCAGGGGGTCTTCTCCACCCAGTGATCAAACCTGTGTCTCTGACGTCTCCTGCGTTGGCAAGCAGGTTCTCTACCACCAGTGCCACAATTATGTTAGTTATCTATTGCTGTGTAACACATAACGCCCCCCCCACATTAGTAACTTCAAACAACAAACATTTGGTATCTCACAGGAACCCAAGCACAAGTTAACAGGGCACCTCTGGTTCAAGGTCTCTCTTGGGGTTATAGTCCACCTGTTGGCCAGGGCCATGGTCATCTCCAGGCTGCATGCGAGCTGGAGAACCCACTTCCAAGCTCACTCAGGTGCCCACTGGCAGGTCTCCAGAGACCTACTTCCAGGTTCACTCACATGATTCTGGCATGCTTTGGTTCCTCATATGCTTTGTTCACCCTTTAGAGCTAGAGTCAGCCCCTTGTAGAGGGCCAGAAAGTAAGTAAATATTTTAGGATCTGTGGGTCATACAGTGTCTGTCACCAATACTCAACACTGCTGTGTCACTTGAAAGCAGCCAGAGACAACTTCTAATGGGCATAGCTGCATTCCAAGAAAACTTTAGGTAGCAAAATCAGATAGCCTGACCCTTACTCTAGACCTCTACAAGGACAGCAGCATGGTTTAGAAAAATTATTGCTGAGCATCACTTAGCTTCTCAAGGCTGTAGGTCCCAATCCATAAGACATGTGGGTTAGAGTAATTTTTCTCAGGGCTTCCACTGCAAAATGCTGTGAATCTAACTTTAATCTTTATTCATAGCAGTTTAATAGCTATTTCTTTGTTCTTACTGTTTCTCTGCTAAGACTAAGAACTTAACCAGAGTGTCAGTAACACTTCACAAATCTCACTGTAAAATGGGTGACATTTAGCCAGGGACAGCTGGTAAAGAATCTGCCTGCAACTCCGGAGACCTGGGTTCGATCTCTGGGTTGGGAAGATCCCCTGGAGAAGGGAAAGGCTACCCACTCCAGTATTCTGGCCTGGAGAATTCCATAGACAGTCCGTGGGGTTGCACAGAGCCAGGATACAACTGAGCAACTTTCAGTTTCACTAGCCAGGGACATTTAATTTTTTTTTTATTATTTATGTAATTATTTGGCTGCCTCGAGTCTGAGTTGCAGCACGTGAGATCGTCATTGCTGCATGCAGGCTCTTTGTGGCGTGTAGGCTGCTCTCTAGTTGTGGGGCGCAGGCTCAGTATTGGCAGCACGTAGGCTTAGGAGACCTGAAGCTTGTGGGATCTTAGTTCTCCATAAGGATGACACACGTGATCAATCGTGTCTGACTCTTTATGACCCCGTGGACTGTAGCCCACCAGGCTCCTCTGTCCATGGAATTTTCCAGGCAGGAATACTGGAGTGGGTTGCCATTTCCTACTCCAGGAGATCTGCTCAACCAGAGATCAAACTCATGTCCTGTGCATTGGAAGGTGGATTCCTAACCACTGCACCACCAGGGAAGTCCCAGGACAACTTAACTGACATGTTCAAGTCCCGCTTTTAATACATGTAGTCTCAGTTAGTCATGGCATGGCTGGCCAGCTTGGGGCAGAGAGTGATGGGCTCTTGCAGCACAGCCCTTGCCCAGGAGCTGAAGGACCAATAGCATCATAATAACAGCTACTGGTGATTGCTTACCTATGTCAGTGTTGTTGTTGTTCATTCCCCAAGTCATGTCCGACTCTTCTCGACCCTGTGGACTGCAGCATGCCAGGCTTCCCTGTCCCTCACCATCTCCCAGAGTTTGCCCAAATTCATGTCCATTGAATCGGTGATGCCAGCCAACTATCTCATCCTCTGTCACTCTCTTCTTCTGCCCTCAATCTTTCCAAGCTTCAGGGTCTTTTCCAATAAGTCAGCTGTTCCCGTCAGGTGGCCAAAGTATTAGAGCTTCAGTTTCAGTATTAAAAGTATTAAGAGTTGGTTTCCGTTAATATTGACTGGTTTGATCGCCTTGCTTTCCAAGGGACTCTCAAGAGTCTTCTCCAGCACCACAGTTTGAAAGCATCAATTCTTTGGCACTCTGCCTTCTTTATTGTCTAACTCTCATGTCTATACATGACTACTGGAAAGACCATAGCCTTGACTATACGGACCTTTGTTGGCAAAGTGATGTTTTTGCTTTTTAACACACTCTAGGTTTGTCATAGCTTTCCTGCCAAGAAAAAATCATCTTCTAATTTCATGGTTGTGGTCACCATCTGCAGTGATTTTAGAGCCCAAGAAGAGGAAATCTATCACTGCTTCTACCTCTTCCCCTTCTATTTTCCATGAAGTGATGGAATTGGATGCCATGATCTTAGTTTTTTTAATACTGAGTTTTAAGCCGGCTTTTTCACTATGCCAATACCAAGTATGTAATCCATGGTTAACAGCTCTTAAGGTTCTTAAGATGCAGATACTTAGAGAATCACAAACAGTGCAGTCCCTACAAGAGATACATGAAAGCTGAAAATTTCAGCTCTGAAAATTTCCCGTGAAGTAATTCTACATAAGTCTGACTTAGGGTGAATATACAGCCTGATTTTTCTAGAACAGCCATATGTCAGATCAATTCATTGAGAGGTTGAAAGAAGTCTGGATTACTTTTTCATTGTTCTCAAGGTTCTTGGTATATTAAAGTAGTAAAACAATGACAGAATGGGATTATAAAAATTAGAGAATATTTTAAAAGCTTTTATGTACAGATCTGCAATATTGCATACATGCATAAAGATGATAAAATTTTCCTATTTGTATGGAAAGTATTAGTTCATTGGGAACTGCAGGAAATTTACTGTGGAAACATGGGGCTAAAATTCAAAGCTGTGTGATAAATATTGTCTTCTTTCAGTCCTGTCCATGTAGCTCTGGCTGTATATTTGGAGATAGTGGTCAAGAGTCTACATCGAGGCCTTCCTTGAATGGGAAGCCTGGGTTAGTAGATCCTGTATCCCATGTTCCCATACTTCCTACTTGCCCCCATGATGATAGGCTTAATGACAGAAATCCTGTCATAAGGAAGACTCCATGATATAAATGAAAAACTCTCTGAATCCCAGCTCCACCATTTGCTAGTTGTATAACCTTATATGAGTTAGTGAAGCTTGTTCACAAATGAACTGCCGGCCCCACAACTGTGGTGACTTGGCCCTGGGGCCCTGCCTCCTGTTCCATCCCCGCTCACCTGCCCTTGGTAAATGAAGGTGTGAGAGACAGCATGTACATCTGAGACCCATCTCTTATGCCACATCTGTGAGGAAACTGAGACAGAATCAGACTTTATAAATAGGAAAAGGTGATATCCAAAGGGCATTGGCATAAACAGGTTTACGAGATGGCTTACAGCATTTCTCTTGGGGCCCCTGCTGCTAAGAGGGACACACCTTGTGACCTCCACCTGGGAAGAGCTTGTGCTGCAAAAAGAGAAAAAAGATAAAATTAATAGAAGTTAAGAATATAGGTCAGGCTTCCCAGGTGGCTTGATGGCAAAGAATCCACTGCCTGCCAAGCAAGAGATGAGGGTCCTTGGGTTAGGAGGATACCCTGGAGAAGGAAATGGCAACCCATGCAAGTACTCTCGCCTGGGAAATCCCATGGACGGAAGTGCCTGGCAGGCTCCAGTCCATGGGGTCACAACGAGTCAGATGCGACTTAGCAACTAAACAATCACGATTTGGGTCTGATTCCCTGGCATCTACTGTGCGGGGTTTTAACTTTGGGAAAAGAGGATTCCTGCCTGGATAGGTAATGGCTGGGCAGGTTCACCTTGCTTTCCCCTGGATAAAGCTCTGAAGAGTGGTGATGCCTTGTGGATGCAGCATTGCCTGGTTTGTGATGGAGAAAACAGCCTCCTGGCTGTCTCTTAGCAGCGTGCTCCTATAGATCTTTACTTCGTGTCAGAAGAAGATTAAGAAATGGAAAGGCAAAGAAAATCAAAATCAGGTCACTTGTTACAATTATGTAAAGCTTATGGTTGGCACCATAGACTTGGAACTTGGGAACTGCAAGGAGGGTGACTTTAACAAAAATGGAAAGTTCCAGAAATGTTAAGCAATAGAGAGAAATGGTTAACTGGCATAATTAATTAGAATAATTTGTAGCCATTTAAAACAATCATAATGGACATTATGGATTGTCTTGGAAAAGGCTCAAAATATACTGTTAAAGGGGGAAAAGCAATACATGAAATTGTCCATACATATTGTGTAAAATGGATATGCAAATGGACATAAACTAAAATAAATCCTGAGAAAAAACTGAGCACCTAACCCAGTTTTCTGGGTTAGATTTTTTGACTAAGGCTTCTTCCCACACTTTTCCTAAACTTTGTGTGCTTATATGTATTTGTACATGTGTCTGTGTAATTATATCTATTTTATATATAAATAGGTACACATACAAATATATTTTTAGTGAAAAAATTCCTAAAGCATTTGAAAAAGATTGGAGGTATTTGTGAGCAGAGCAGCTGCAAAAGAGAAAAAAAAAATGTTTGTATGCTTTTTGAAAAAGCACTTAGGCTTTCTAAACTTTAAAATCCATCAATAGATGAGTGAATTTTACACTTTCTACTGCAAGTGATCATGTGTTACTGAAGTAATTAGGGCCTTTCTTTTTATACACAGAGATTCTAGAGATAAATCACAGTTTTGTTTTTCCTTGGTTTAAATGGCATTCTTCTTTGATCATTGCTTCACAGAGGGAAAAGATATTTCCTTGTGCAAAGTAGTGGTTAACTTCTCACAACCTCAGACAACAAAGGGCCCCTCTGTGAGGATGCAGAAATTCCTCCTGGAATACAGGGAAGGCCCCCAGCTGAACCGTATCCAAGGAAGATGCCGCAAAGCTTGCAAAGCTTGTTGGGAGAAAGGAGCCCAGCTGGAGGTCTTTTCTTTCTATTCAGATATTGGCCCAGCTTAGAGGTGGGGGTGGGGGCAGACCCATAAAAGAAAACCCCAAAACAAACCTGAGTGCATTTACAAATTACAAGGAAAAGTTAATTCTGGCAAGCAGTGTTGGTGCCAACGGAGACTTATCATATTTAGAATTTAACTCCTCTTGGGAAGAAAGTTGGTTTTTCTTCTTATGGAAGTTAAAGACGTACACAGAGATGGGCTGTATGGCATAAATGCTGAGTAAAAGCCAGTCTGTGGGTAGGTTACATGCTGGCTCGGTTGGCCTCGGCCACCTCTACTCTGCGGCCACGTGTGGCCCCTGGTTATTATTATGACGTGGGAATCCCATCAAGTCAGGCCCTGAGCCTGGCATCCCCAGCGCCCCCTACCTGACTCCTATGAGTTTATGTGTTACCGTGCTTCCTTCCACCACCTGCCAGCCTCTTCCCCTCCAGCCTCTCTCACCCCCTTGAGCTTCTCGACCCTGGAACTGTTTACAGAGCAGTGGGCAAGCCAGGCTGGCATGTCCTGGGCTTCGGGTGAATGTCAGTGCCCTTCCCCCTGCCTTCTTCCCTTTGCCCTTCTTGAACTTAAATTCCTCTTCCTGATATAGTTACTAAAGTTCCTGGTCAATGAGAGAGCTTTTTGAAAACCCGGAAATCAGGGGGGGGATGAGAAGAAACGAGAGACGAGGAGACCCTCTTCTCTAGTGAGAGCCCCTCATCCCACGTCGATTAAGAACAGTGAGAAGGACGGCAGCCGCCATTTCTGGGCTTCTGCGCCTGCTTATCCTAATTCTTGCATTATCTGCATACCTCACATCTCAACAAAGGCCCAGAGAGGTTTAGAAGTTTGCTCAAGGCCACACAGCTAAGTAGTGGGGCAAAATTTCCAACTCAGGAGCTTCTGAGTTCCCCAGAACTTTCCCCTCTTTTTGCTATGCAAAAGTGCTCTCCCAAAGACTCAAAAACTATTAGTCACCATCAACATTTGCCCCCAACATCTATGGCCAAACAGCATCAGGACATGTAATAAAGACTCCTTTCTAGTTCCAGCAGTGGCTCCAATTGAAAAAGAGTAAAAGTCCCACTCCATGTACAGATAACTAGTTAAATATCAAACTCACCAAGGCTCTACTTACTAACAGACCCATGGAATGTGGTCCCTTCAGGGGTTCCGTGTACTTGAAAACACTGTAAAAATCACCATGTAGGAACCTGTAGACCAGCACCATCGAGTAGAACTTTCTGCAGTGAGAAAAATGTTCTGTGTCCATACTGTCTGATATGACAGCCACTAGCCACATGTGGCTTTCAAGCTGTTGAAATGTGGCCGGCTGGTGTAATCCAGGAACTGAACTTTTCATATATTTAATTTTTAGTAATTTAAATAGCTACATATGGCTAGTAGTTACCAGACTGGACTGTGCGGCTCTAGAATATTCTGGCAGGTTGATTGCTGGTCCCCACGTTTCCATGATGCTTTGCCAATAAGCTTTATTTTAGGACTGGATCGTAATTACTTGTTTTTGTTTTGCCCACCTCACTAGGCTGTAAGCAATTAATTTTGCTAGATCATCTGCTATTAGCACATGATCTGGCCCACAGTTGTCACCAAGTCATGTCCCAACTCTGTGACTCCATTGACTGCAGCACTCCAGGCTTCCCAGTCCTTCACTATCTCCTGGAGTTTGCTCAAACTCATGTCCATTGAATCAGTGATGCAATCCAACCATCTCATCTTCTACCACCCACTTCTCTCCACAGTTCTAGACATTAAATAATTGATGTAGGCTAAATAAATGAATGGGAATCAGCTTTATTTGAAAACATCGTTATCACTTGCTATCATCTAGTTTACACTTTCTCCCGACTTTGCTCTTAGGACTAGATTGGTTCCCAAATTTCCAGATGAAGCCCACACTGTCTACTTATGAGCACATCTTTTTTTCCTCAAAGGAAATCACTTCTTTAGCTGGTTATTTTGGTTATTTGCCTCAGTTTCTCTAAATGAATGTTTCTGTTACCATTTCTTGATTTTTTTTTTTTTTTCAGTTTTAGACATTATCTTCCACTATGGAAGAAGATGGTTCAACTTCTACCCCCTGCCCCCGTCCCTATTGAACCCCCACCTCCAGTTTTAGTTAGGTGAATAACTAATATTTATTATAATTACGTAAGTGCTATTCACAGCTAAGCCAAGTAGAGAATTATAACTACATTTCCTTTCCTTCACAGTTTTTTTTTTCTGAAGGTAACAAATGACTGTTTTTTTTTTAATTTGTTCAGTATTCTGTATCCTTACCACTGATTTAATGCCAAATTCTTTCCCTAATGTGTATTTTTCCCTGTAGGATACTTCAGTGATTCTGTCAATTTCATCTCTTAAAAAAAAACTGCCCAGAGCCTTCTTACCTTCTGCAATGGGAATGAGCTTCCTCTGGGCTGTGCATAGTGCTGGGATTCTGGAATCTCCATGGCGATCATCCTAAGGGTTCCTTTTGTCTCTCTCCTGTGTTTAATGTCCTATTTCTTATATTCCTTGCCTTCCCCTCTAGGTTTACCTCCTCACTTGTTTATTACATCTTCTGATAGACTCCAGGAAGGGATGGAAAAATTTTTGAGACCTTTCTTATCTGAAAATGTCTTTATTGTACCTTCTCATTTCATTGGTAGTTTGGGAAAGTTTAGAATAATGTGCAGGAGATCAAACCAGTCCATCCTAAAGGAAATCAACCTTAAATATTCATTGAAAGGACTGATGGTGAAGCTCCAATACTTTAACCACCTGATGTGAAGAGCCGAGTCTTTGGAAAAGACTCTGACGCTAGGAAAGATTGAGGTTAGGAGAAGGGGGTGACAGGAGAAGATGGTTGGATGGCATCACTGACTCAATGGACATGATTTTGAGAAAACTCTGAAAGATAGTGAAGGACAGGGAAGCCCAGCATGCTGGAGTCCGTGGGGTCGTAGAGTCGGACACAGCCGAGTGACTAAGCACAGCACAGCACTGTGTGTGTGTTTAAGAAGTCTAAAGCCATTCTGACCCCCCAGCTCTTTGTATATGGTCAGTTTTTCCTTTCTAGAAGCCTATGGGAGCTTTACTTTTACCTCACTTCTAAAATATCACAATGACGTGTCTTGGCGTTGGGTTTAGTTTTATTTATCACTGTGGTCACTTGGTGAGTGCTTTTATCTAAAATCTCATTCCTTCAATTATGTAAATTTTTCTCAACAGCTTTCCTGTTGTGCCATTTAAGTCTCACTACAACCATATTTTATAGATGAAACTGATATTTGGGTAAATGATTAATTGAGTGTTAATTGATTGTTAATTCAGTCTCGGGAGCTGGGCTGCAAACTCAGGCCTGGTAAATTTCTAAGCCCTTGTCTGCCTGGAGTCACTGGTCCAGGCCAGGAATCCTTTCCCCTACATCACTACGTGGGTCTCTCTCAGGAAATGCTTTGCTATCACTTTCAAGATGCATCTTGGCTGTGAAAAGGAGGCAACTGGCAGGCCTGTTTTCAACTGTTTTTTGTTGTTGTTGTTGCAGGAAGAGAAGTTAAATGTCTAGAGAAACCTAATGGACAATCTCCACAACAGGTAAGCTCTTCTCTTTTTTATGTTTTGGGAAGAAGGTCTATTCTTTCCACTTTCCATTAAATTTTCTAGTATTTGATCTTCCTCTGCAGTTTTTATTACCTGAAACACTAAAGCCAGTAGACAGGACAATCCCCAAAGTCTATTTCTTTCAGACTCATTCAGGTTTGAGTAAAATGCTGTTATTTTCTTTTTCCTTTTGTTGTTTGGGAACAAAGAACAAAGTTTGTTTGTAGAAAAACAAAGTTTGTTGTATGTAGAACAAGTAACATACAACATGACCCATCTAAGTCTTCACACTGAACAATGTGCAATGTGAGGCTGAAACAAGAAGGCTAAGTATTACCTTGTTTGAGCTCAGTTAGCTCCACTCCAATATTTCACCATCCTGCACGTGCCCAAAAATGACCCCCAAAGCACAGCAAGTATTAATGTGGGACTTATCATTAATTTTAGACAGTAGGTAATTCACAGCTATGGAATCCACAAATAATGAGGATCAGTTGCACCCATAAAGCACATGGAACACCTGGTACATGGGACATTCTTTATAAGTTTGGTATTTTTATTGTCGTTTTCATTATTCTATGTTATTAAATCCTGAGGGTCTTGGTCACCTTGTAAAAGTTTTCAGTTCAGTTCAGTTCAGTCATGCAGTCATGTCCAACTCTTTGCGAGTCCATGAACTGCAGCACGCCAGGCCTCCCTGTCCGTCACCAACTCCTGTGATGGAGACTCATGTCCATTGAGTCAGTGATGCCATCCAACCATCTCATCCTCTGTCGTCCCCTTCTCCTCCCACCTTCAATCTTTCCCAGCATCAGGGTCTTTTCTAGTGAGTCAATTCTTTGCATCAGGTGGCCAAAGTATTGGAGTTTCAGCTTCAGCATCACTCCTTCCACTGAATATTCAAGACTGATTTCCTTTAGGATGAAAAGTTTTAGGCAGGGGAACTGATAAAATTGAGGTTTGTGGCCTAGAAAGATCCCATGACTTCCCTGTGGCAAATGTCTTGGAAGACACAGGGGGATGCTGTGACAAGAAGATTTGCAACAAGTCAGGTAAGAAAGAAGTGATAATGTCTTAGGACAGGGCAGGGGCAGTGCACATAGAGAGAGGAGTGAGCCTCAGAGAGAGTGCCAGAGGTCGCCTTCCCTGGAATGTGGTCTGGACCCCTACCAACTCCTTTATCTGCTCACTTTCAGCCAGAAGTCTTCTCCAGTCTTTTCCCAAGATTACTTGGGCACTCATTGCCTGATAGAACACAGTGCCTGGTGTACTTTATTTTATTTTAATATTTATTATTTCTTTCTTCGTTTGGCTGCATCAGGTCTTGGTTGCGGCACTCGCAATCTTCATTGTGTCATGCAGGATCTTTCGTTGTGGTGCACAGTCTCAGTAGTTAGAGCACACGGGCTCCAGCTTGCACAGGGCTTCTGTAGTTGCAGTAAGCAGGCTCAGTCACTCTGTAGCATGTGAGATCTTAGTTCCCAACCAAGGAGCAAACCTGCATCCCCTGCATTGCCAGGCAGATACTTAACCACTGCACCACCAGGAAAGTCCCCGTATTTAAAATTCATGCTTTTAGCACTCCCTTAGTCATGTATTTATGCATCTGTCTGCATTGCTAGACTGTGAATTCTTTTCAGCTCCCTGGGACTGAATTTGGTACTTGCACGAAATAGAGGCTCAGGAAATATTTGATGCATGAGTAAGTGGTGAACCCTCTAACATACAGCAGAGATCTCGGCCTCTTGTGTCCTAGTTACTAGCAGAGTGTTTTATCCTCAGATTCTCAAGGATATTCGAGGCCTCAGAACCATGCTTATACTTTTCAAGTGCAAACTTCAAAGAAATAATGGACATGAGTTTGAGCAAACTCTGGGAGACAGTGCAGGACAGGGAAGCCTGGCGTGCTGCAGTCCGTGAGGTCACAAAGCGACTGAACAACAACAAAAGGAACATCAGCGTCCAAATTCTGCACATGCAGTATCATCTGCAAACATGGGAGAGTCTCTTTTTTCTTGCCCTCTAACTAGTCCATACTTCCCGCCTTGAGTGGGAAGCCTGTATTATCAAATACAGCAGTTGTGTAGCGGGATGTTCTTTAAGATTTGCTGAAGTTTGGGCATTTAGAATACTGGGAACTAACCAGAACTAATCCATTCCAAGCATCCAGCCTTACGCTGTGCTTGTTTTTAAAGTCATCATTATTTGTAGCTTTACAAGACTGTAGCATATAAACTTACGTCCACATTGCCTCCTCTGCAACCTCTTCATTTCCAGAACTTAATTTTTTCTAAATGCTTCAGGTATCTTCCAGACTTCCCCCCCTTCCAGATGAGGCTACTTACCAATGATAGCGACATACCCTGTATTGGAGACATGCCTGATTCTCGTGGGGTTCCAGGGAGGATTGGGTCAGAACATCACCCTTTCTATTTACAGTGTCTAAAAGTCACTTGGCCAGGGTTAAAAATTGTTCTCATAGACGATGACCATGAAGGTGAGAACAGCTCGCATCTATTAAGAACTTGCTATTTGCCGGTCACACTCTGCCTGGTCCACCACTTGTGTGAGCCGTGTGGTTCTCAGAGGAACCCTGCACAGTTCCGTGTCACTGTTTCCCTGCCTGGTGGCTGGCAAAGCTGAGACTCTGAGAGGTTAAGCTACTCGAGATCATCCAGCTTAGGGCAAGCCAGTCCAGATTTTTGGCTCCAGAGCCCACTCCCTTAATTATGATAGACAAACTGTCTTCTATCTACTGGGTAGTAAAATTCTTCGTCCTCTTCTTCTAGAATCAGATGTGATTTTTATACATGTTCTTTGACCAGTCCTTCTGTTGAGGTGGCTATAAAAATGAAATCAATTATGAACTAATGCAAGGGTATCTCTGATTAAGCAGATACCCTACTAAAGACTGGTGATGCTGAGCTTCCTATGTAACTTGAATCAAAGTCAAGAGGATCAGCCCACCAGGCTGAGTTGAGATGAGTCATGTCACTGGTACTGTGACTATGGGTGGTCAAGGGTGTGATGGGAGGGGGGCCACCAAATCCCACGTGAAAAAGACATAGAACTGTACATGTGAAGTGAAAACACATCATCTTCACTGCAAATTTTAAAAATCTTCTCTAATTGTATTATCTAAAGAGTCTCCGAAGTGTACTTGTTCATCTTCTTAGAAACTAAAAGAAGGTGATGGCCTGCCCCCATCTTCAGTTGAGCCTGAGTCTTTGTGCTGTGGACATTATCCCTGAACACATGTGGTTTGGTTTGGTTTCCAGTGACATGGTCTGTTAGTTCATCAGTGAACAAGAGTCTACCCAAGTAGCAGGATTCAGGGTAAACACCTAATCCCATATCATTGATGATAGTCTGTCATGTTAAGTGAGATTGTATATGTGATCCCTGGGTCAGGAAGATCCTCTGAGGTAGGAAATGACCTCCCACTCCCTTACTCTTGCCTGGGAAATTGCTTGGACAGAGGAACCTGGTGAGCTACTGTCCATGAGGTTGCAAAGAATCAGACACGACTGGGCATCTGAGCATGCATGCACATATATGTGATTAACTGAGCTATCTGTAATGTCTCTTTCACTTCAGGGCTGTCTGTGGTCTTTTGGAAGACTTCCTCAAAACATATTTCAAAAGCAACTGATAAGCGCATGGTGATATCTGGATTCCCAACTCTAAGAGTTATAGATATTGTCTTCAACTGTTGAATTAGAGACTCCCTGCAGGATTTGATGGCGTATTAAAAATAAACTTCCTGCCACTACATTGATAATGGGGAATAGATTAATAGCACCCACATGAATAGTAGAGAATGCCCTTCATATTTCAGCAGACATAAGAGACACCTAAACTTATTTATTAACCACAGTCACCCATATGTGTTAATGATGTTGAGTATTTTCATGAGACTACTGAAAATAGTGTGAAAGTCTGTATGTTCCCTATATTTTCTCCAGTGGCAGTTTTAGAATATCTATATAATAGAAGGGTTTCAGAGTTTAGAAGGGAAGACAGGAGACTTGTCTAGAAGTTGTTTTGCACAGTAAACAGATTCGATTCAGGGTGGGAAAGGCAAGAGAATTTGATGGAGATGATGGAGTAGCTAACCAACTAACCAGTGGTAGTTCCCCAACCACCACTGACACCCACCACTGTGACTTGTCATACATCAGGCGTGCAGCACTTAGCACCATGTACATTAGATACTACCCATCTGTACAGAGCCCAACACTCTTGTTGTATATTACTTAATAACTAGCTAGGAATCCTTTGGTCAGGATATTGTTTGTATTAGGGAAGGTCCAGTCAAGAATAAGAACTTTTCCTTTCAAACAGAAAGATGTTATGGTCAGTAAGTTATGGGTATTGGAAGATCTGGGAAACCAAATGAGATGCTGAGGTAAATACAGAGATGGTCAAGGCAGGAAGACATCACCATCCTAAGGGGAGGCACAGAACCAGATGCTGGGGCAATGGCTGGAGTGTGGTGAGGCACCATGCTTCTAGCTGGCACCACAGAGGGTGGGGCTCTTGCACCTCTCTTGCTGTGGAGGAGAGTTGGCCCCTACCAGGATGAACAGGATGCTGTCCAAGCAGAGAGAGAAAGGGAACCATACCCTGACTTCCCTCATCCTCTCTGTCTAGTCTTGCACCAGTACCTTCCACTGGTGGGACCCACCCAGATCCAGACAAGGGGTCCTCAGCATTAGGGTGCCCTGAAAAACTGAGCAGGCAAGGGAGGCAGGGACCTATCTAAGAGCAGACAGTGGACCAGCCCAATCCTGGCATTGTTTCAACTGTTAGTTGGGTTTGTTTCAATTGTTCCTCAATTAGTAAACATTTAGGTTGTCCAAACTGATCCCTTTATTATTGGACACTTGGTTTATTGTCACTTTCTCCTGTTATAACACCCATAGAGAAGGATAGAAGAACATAAATTAAAAACTGTTAAAAAACAAATGCTGAAAAACAGAATCTTTAGAAACTTAACAGGATTGTAAAGCTGTACCCATTGGCAATGGAATTGGAAGCAGTGACTCCTGGTATTAGTTTCCGACCAACACAAAATTATGTTTTGGCCAACTTGGTTTGGGCCATGCCATCTGTCACTGAAAGGGGCCAGTGATAATGGTAACCACCTCACTTTTGCCAGAAATTCCCCAAGACACAGAGTTCTTAGAGTGTTAGGCCTCTCCCTTTAAGTAGAGCTCCCCTAAACCAACCAGTAACTTTGGCAAAACAAAGAATCCTGCCTGCCTTTATCTCCTTAAAAACCATAAAGCAGTAGTTCTCAGAGTGTGGTCCTTAGAGAGCAGTGTTAGCACCACCTGGGAGCTTGTTGGAAGTGCAGGTTATCGGGCCCCACCTAGACCCTGAAGGATGCCTTATGGCCCCGGTGCCCTCTGCCCCTCAAAGTGTCCACCAGGATCCCACCCCTGTCACCTGCACACCTTGGTCTTTGTTCGGTAATGAATTGCACCCCCCTGACCTAAACAGAAGCCTGCTCCCAGGAATTTCCAGTCCAGACAATAGGGGCATAGCTTCTCAAACTTTTCCCCTAAAACCTTTCTCCCCAGGGGTATAGGAAGAAGGACTTGGTCTAGAGGGCTGATCACAAGTTACCAACAGAACTTGTAATTTTCTGCATACCTTTTTAATTCTAATAATTGAGGCACATTTTGCCTTTTCAAACACAATATTCTGAATTTCTTTTAAATAAAAAGTAATGGGCTTCTTCCTCCCAAACCTTCAAATTGGGCCAAATTTATTTTATAGTTTATCTTCACCTCCTAGAATATGGTCATGTACCCTCATCCAGAAGATGGGGCCCCAAGGCCGGCTCACACCAGGGGCAGCCCACAGGGTCTGGGAGGATCACAAGGATGGCCCTAGGGAAGGAACAGTGAGATGGACGGGTCCAGCTGCAGCAGATCTAACCCAGGGGAGGAATTGAACCCCCACACCCTATCCTGCCTGCCCTAGTCCCTTCCACAAAACTTTCCTCCAGGCGTTAGATCCCATTTGTGTGAAGAGAGGTGTCTATAGAATTCCAGGGGTCTTTTAATCCATCCATGGTCTGGCCAGGCTACAGAGTAAATCCCATGCCCAGCCAGAGCTGGAGGAAACTCTGCCATAACCTGGTACCATGGCTACCAGAACTTAACACAATAATATTTTACCAAATCCCCTATTCCGTAACTTTGCCACATGGCAAAGCACCTACACCGTTTGTGCCCTAATTCTCCAGTTTTTGAGGCCTTTCCCATACCAAGTCCCTCCCTTGAAATTAAATAACCAATATATACCGCCATCTGGTGGCGAATAGATGAAACCACATGTATGAAATACCGCTCAGTCCCTAAGTGGCGTTAGGCACTTTGCAACCCAACGGACTGCAACGCGCCAGGCTTCCTTGCACTTCGCTGTCTCCCAGAATCTGCTCAAATTCATATCCATTGAGTCGGTGATGCCATCCAACCACCTTATCCTCTGTGGCCCCCATTCTCTTCTTTCCCAGCACCAGGGTCTTTTTCCAGTGCGTTTGCTCTTCCCATCAGGTGGCCAAAGTATTAGAGCTTCAGCTTCAGCATCAGTCCTTCCAGTGAGTATTCAGGGTTGATTTCCTTTTTAATACCCTGTGTAGATTTGTCATAGCTTTTCTTCCAAGGAGCAAGTGTCTTTTACTTTCGTGGCTGCAGTTACCGTTCTGTGATTTTGGAGTCCAAGGAGATAAAATCTGTAACTGTTTCCACTGTTTCCCCATCTATTTGCCATGAAGTGATGGAACTGGGTGCCATGATCTTAGTTTTTTGAATGCTGAGTTTTAAGCCAGGTTTTTACTCTCCTCTTTCACTTTCATCAAAGGCTCTTTAGTTCCTCTTCACTCTCTGCAATTACAGTGGTATCATCTGCATATGTGAGGGTGTTGATATCTTTCCCGGTAATCTTGGTTCCATCTTGTGAGTCATTCAGCCTGGTGTCTCACATGATGTACTCTGCCTAGAAGTTAAATAGGCAGGGTGACAATATATAGCCTTGATGTACTCCTTTCCCAATTTGGAACCAGTCCGTTGTTCCATGTCTTGTTCTAATTGTTACTTCTTGCTCTGCATACAGATTTCTCAGGAGACAGGTAAGATGATCTGGTATTCCCATCTCTTTAAGAATTTTCCACAGTTGATTGTGATCCACACAGTGAAAGGCTTTAGAATAGTCAATGAAGCAGAAGGAGATTTTTTTTTTTGGAATTCCCTTGCTTTTTCTATGATCTAGAGGATGTTGGCAATTTGATCTCTGGTTCCTCTGCTTTTTCTAAATCCAACTTATACATCTGGAAGTCCTCAATTCATGTACTACTGAAGCCTAACTTGAAGAATTTTGAGCATAATCTTTCTGGCATGTTAAATGAGTGCAATTGTACAGTAATTTGAACATTCTTTAACATTTTCCTTCTTTGGGATTGGAATGAAAACTGACCTATTCCAATCCTGTGGCCACTGCTGAATTTCCCAAATTTGCTGACATAATGAGTGCAGCACTTTAATGGCATCATATTTTAGGATTTGCAATAGCTCAGCTATAATTCTATCACCTCCACTAGTTTTGTTCGCAGTAATGCTTCCTAAGACTCACTTGACGTCACACTGTAGGATGTCTAGCTCTAGGTGAGTAACCATGCCATCGTGGTTATTCGGGTCATTAAGACCTTTTTGGAATAGTTTTTCTGTATATTTCTACCACCTCTTCTTAATCTTTTCTGCTTGTGTGAAGTCCATACCATTTCTGTCCTTTATTGTGCCCATCCTTGCATGAAATGATCCCTGGGTATCTCTAATTTTCTTGAAGAGATCTCTAGTCTTTCCTGTTCTGTTGTTTTCCTCTGTTTCTTTGCACTGTTCACTTAAGACTTTCTTAACTCTCCTTGCTATTCTATCAGAACCCAAACCAAGAGGATCCAGTTCCCTTTTGCAAAACATACTGGATCACAAGCTACTTCTTATTGTGAAATTCTGTGGACTCAGAAGAGAAGAGAACCTAATAAGAGGTATTATATTAATATAATAGGAATATATAAATATTATATAATAAATATTGTATAATCAGGAAGTGTTAATAATGAAAACAGCAGCATTAATGATAGGTACACTGTGCCTGTGTGTGCTAAGTCACTTCAGTCGTGTACAGCTCTGTGTGACCCCATGGACTGTAGCCCACCAGGCTCCCCCGTCCTTGAGATTCTCCAGGCGAGAACACTGGAGTGGGTTGCCACGCCCTCTTCCAGGGTATCTTCTTGTCTCAGGGATCAAACCCTAGTTTCTTATGTCTCCTGAATTGGCAGGTAGTTTCTTTACGACTAGTGCCACCTGGGAATCACTCTCTAATTTATATATCCATTTTCTTATCCATAAAACACTGGCTTCCAACCTCTGTACACAGTTGGTAGGAATGTAATGATGCAGCCACTATGGAAACCAGTATGGAAGATCTTCAGAAAACTAAAAACAGACTATATGACTCAGCAATTCCATTCCAAGGTATACATCCAAAAAAACCCCACCAATACCAAAAGATCCAGGCACCCCAGTATTCATAGCAACACTGTTTATAGAAGCCAAGATATGGAAGCAACCTAAGTGTCCATAAACAGATGAATGGATCATGAAAGTGTGATATATGTAATATAATGGAATATGATTCAGCCATAAAAATGAATTAAATTCTGCCATTTACAACAACATGGATGGACCTAGAGTATGACATTTAGTGAAAGAAGTCAGACAGAGAAAGACAAATGCTGAATGATTTTATTCATATGTAGAGTCTAAAAAACGAAACAAATAAAAGAATATAGCAGAAGAGAAACAGACTCACAGATATAGAAAACAAGCTAGGGGTGTTAACAGTAGGGAGAAGGAGGAGAGGAGGGGCCATACAGTGGAATGTGATTAAAACCATTATGTATAAAATAGATAAGCAATAAGGACATATTGTACAGCACAGGGAAGGGTAACCAGCATTTTGTGATAACTTTAAATAATTTACAAAATATTGAATCACTGTGCTGTACACCTGAAACTAATATAATATCGTAAATCAACTATCCTTCAGTTAAAATAATAATAGGAATTTTTCTGGCAGTCCAGTGGTTAGGACTCTCTGCTTTTACTGCCATGGACCACATTCATTCCCTGGTTGGGAAACAAGATCCTTCAAGCCAAACAAACAAAATACTGGCTTCTTCCTTAAAGGGTTATTGTGAAGTTGAAATGAATACATGAAATTTTTTAAAGCAGTACTTGATGCATATTAAACAACAGAATGTTAAGTATTTATAATCATTAATAAGCACTGGCAGGGTGCCAGACATAATAAATGCCATACATACTTTTATCTCACTAATTTTGGAAACAATCCTGATAAACAGGAATTGTTATCATTCCTGTTTTGCTGATTAGACAGGTAAAGTTTGCAGAGGCTAAGAAATTTGCATAGAGGTCACAAAGCTAATAAGGTGGAGGCAGTGTTGTAACCCAAACTCAGACCCTAAATTACTCATTTAACCATGGTGCTGAATCGCTGATATGATGGGTTTTCTCAAAAGCTTACAAATTCCATCCTGCCTCGCACATACCCCAGCCCTACCACACACACACACACACACACACACACACGCACACGCACACGCACGCACACTCTTCCACACCTCCCCAGCCCATTCAGTAAAGAGGTCCGGCACATATCTCCTTGTCCTCCTGCCCTGAGTCCTCGCCCTTCCCAGGGAAGTTGGAGTTACACACACTGTCTCCATCTCCAGGCTCCAGGGCATTGATCAGGGGTGTGTGTGTGCGCGTGTGTGTGTGCGTGTGCGTGTGTGTGTGTGTGCGTGCGTGTGTGTGTGTGTGTGTGTGTGTGTGTGTGTGCACGTGTGTACACTCAGTCTCTTAGTATTCTCTGGCAAAGAAGCCAAGGAGACCTCTTCAAAGAGCTGCAGACCAGAGGGAATGAGATGAGAACTTGGACCCTGAAGGGAGGAAACAGGAAGAGAAGCTTTGTACATTCCATTAGGATCAAGGGTTTAGGTGAGTGTGGACTTGGGACCCAAACACCCCCATCAGTACAGGGATGGGGTAGTTCCCAAACCACTGAGCAGGGCTCCCGCCTGCAGAAGGGTCATATAGGTGCCTGCCTGGCCTGGGTGTTCAGGACTAACAGTGTGTGAGCCAGGTCAGAGAGAGGTCATGAGTTGAGGACACTTCCTTCACTGATTCACCACTTCGATTGTTCAGTTTGGAAGAGACCTTTGATATCAGGGACTCACTGGGGAGATAAAGAACCTGAAGGATCGAGAGATTACACCGCTTTCCCACATCCACACAGTTGATGATGAAGCTACTGCAGGAAAGTGGATTTCTCATACCCAGCGTGGACTTTGCCTGGTTGAGTTCACAAACACCCACCACACCTGACAATATTAGTTTGGGGCACCAAACCCCCTCCCCTGACAATTAGGACTGCCATGAAGATTGTTTTTCCCAAAGTTCCACAAAACATAAATTCTATTGGTTATTAATATCTTTTATTGGGGGGAGGATTTCTGTGGTCAAATAATTTGGGGAAATACTGAGTTAAACAGGGTGAAACCATTCTTTTTCATAGTTGTGAATGTGTTTATCTTTAATCTCTGCTGTTCCCATTCCCAAACCTGTTTGAGGGAACCCTTTGGCCGGAGTGGGGGATGGACATTTGAACCCGCCTCTGCCCAGTTACCCCATCAAGCCCCATTCTAGGTGATGCTGCCTCATACATGGATGGTTTGATGGTGCTGATAACAAAGCCTTACAATCTTTCTCCAAAATCACTGAAGCTCAACCTCTTTAGGAGAAAAGGAAACACCAAAAAATTTTGTCCCAGAGAGTTTGCAAAGCCTGCTCAGAAAGAAGAATATGGTTCTGCTGAGAAAACAGATTGAGTAGTAGTCAAGAATTATCTTCTTATCCTTTCTCCACCATAAATTCAGTACTGTCTGTGAAGCTGGGCAGGCAGTCTTTTAGTTTCCTTTATAAGGCATCTCGTGATTTCTTCAATGCCTGGTAGTTATTTTTTATCCATTCCTCTCGAGTCTAAGAGGTTGGTACCCAGAAGTGACTCACTAAATATTTTTCAGCTTCACCTGCTAGCCAGGTGAAGATGAAATCCCAGACTGTTTTCTAAACACTGGCAACTTGGTTTATCACAACAGAGTTGAAATTTAAGTGTTTAATTTTACTGTGTCTCTTCCAAGCACTTCAACTCCTATCAACTCAAACCACTTGCCAGCAGCTGCTATGAAAGCCCATTGACTAGAGCCCTCAAAGCAGGATACCCTTAACCCCTGGAATTACATGAACTGTAGTTCCCACGCTGTGAAGGGGAACCATGGTCCCTCCTATCTCTCTTAGCTCGTACCATGCACTTGACTTTTGATTTTGGACCACCGGGTAGAGTGAGATTTGATTGTGGAAAGTGGTAGACCTTCTGCTGGAACAATTTATAAAATCTCATACTCACCATTCATTCCTTCACTTCTGTCTCTCATCAGTCATCCCTTTGTTTGCATAAGAGATGTGACAGGCTCCGTGCAGGTAGATGCTGCCCTAGGTTAGGCAGGCAGCTGACAAACACCAAATCCCCTCTGAGGTAGGGCAGCCCAAGGACAGGAAACATCTTTGCCTTCAAAGTTCCAGTGCCTGGGGCTGGCTTTTGAGAAAAGGTCTTCAGTAAACACACAGAATGACAGCTAAATCCAGAAAGTTTGATGGGCTTTCGATGAGCTCCTTTCCAAGACCTTTACCCATGTGCTTCTTTAGAGGGAATAGCTTAATAGCAATGGTTTTCTGTAGATATTAGGTCCTAGCCCAGGAACTAGCAGAACAAAAACTGACATCAGATTAGTGCTTTTTTTTTCCTTTGATTTTTTTTCCTTTGATTTTGACATCATATCAGACAAAGGAAAGTACAAAGAACCCTCAGTTACTCAGAGTCCCCAAATTTAACCTTTACCACGTTTGCTTTATTCTTCTCTCTTTCTCTGTACATACACACACATTTTTTTTCTGAATTATGTTAATAAGTTACAGATACCACCATGTCCCTCTACTGCTAAATACTTCACTGTGAAATACTTCCTAAGAAAAAGGACATGCTCTCATATAGCCCCAGTACAGTGATCAAAAGCAGGACATTAACACTGATTTAATACTACTACCTAATCTACAGGCCTTTATTCAGATTTCACCAGTTGTGTCAATAATGACCTGTTACCAAAAGATCATGCATTGCATTCATTGTCAAGTCTCTTTTGTCTTCTTTAATCTGTAATAGTTCCTCAGTCTGTCTTTGTTTTTTTTTCCTAAAGTTACATTTTTGAAAGCGTACAGACCAGTTGTTTTGCAAAATACTCCTTAAGTTGTGTTTGACTGATGTTGCCTCCTGCTTCAATCCAGATTATACTCTATAACAGAAAAATCACAGAAGTGATGCCAAGTTCTTGGTATGCCACCTCTGAGGCTATTGACTAGTCTCACGGTATTACTCTTACTCGCAGTATTATTACCCTTGATTATTTGATTTTGGTGCTGTGACACAGGTTTCTCCACTGTAAGGATGCTATTTTACCCCAGGCATGTCTAGGGAAACTATTGGGGTTGGCCAAATGAGTTCATTGGTATGATGTTACGAAAAACCTAAACAAACTTTTTGGCCAGCACCAATACTTTATGATTAAATATCCCATTCTCTTCATGTTTTTTTTTACCCACTGGTCTAAACATCAGTTGATGATTCTTGCTCGAGTCAATTATTACTGAGTTGGTTGTCTAATGGTGATTTCTATAGTTCTGTTTGTTAGCAGGCTTTCTAGTTGTAAGTCAGAGCTCTCCCTTTTTTAGATTTATATCCTGAGGATTCACAGATCCTTGTTTTATTCAGTGTATTATACTCCTTTATGTTTGTGCTTACTGTGATGCTCCCATTGTTCCAGATTTGGCCAGTAGGATGCCTACAAGCTGGTCCTGTGTCAGTTTGACCTGTGTGCATCATTCTTTAAGATCATGGCTATTCAAAGGCAGCCCTTTCCAGCTGAGTTGAGCCTTTTTCTGTATCCCTTGACTTCCTGATGAATGCTCAGTTAATTTCTCTGCTTGGGTACACAACTCCTATTGCCCCCACCCTCCCACCCGGTGTCTCCTCATTTCTCCCCACCTCTATCACCAACCCCCTTGTGAAACCGGGTTTTTCCAGCAATACTTGACTAGTAACTGATGGGGACGTAGCATGACCATCTTCAAACACAGGACTGTTTAATTTCAACACAAAACACAGGACAAGAGTCAACCTCCAGCACAGGCCTCCAGAAGGGGCAGGCGCCGAAGTGGGCGGAGACACCATGCTAACACTGTTTGCTTTTCTCCTATGGAAACCAGAGGGTGGTTGCGAAGCCTTTGCCCTTTGCTTCTCTGTTGCTCTGTTAGACTCCAAAGACAAAGCAAATTCTGATTCTGCTCCATAATAAAGGGCACTGGACAACTGAGTTCTCACCTCAAGCCAGCTGTTGTCGCAGTGAGGGGGAAGGGAAAGAAGACAAACTGCCCATTTTGATCTCAGTCTTACTTCAAAAGAACGTATGTTTTTTTCCCATTTCCTTTTTGCACCTGGAAACGGGAGACCTCACTAAAAGCAAGATATAGGTGGGGGAGTGACACATGAAAAGAGAAATCAGATTTGATGTTAGGCATCATCGTATATGGAGGAATCATTCATTGGAGACACAGGCAGGCAGGGGCTGGGTGTAAGTGTATTAGTCCCCACCCTTTTTGTCAGCAGTCACTCAACCTTGGACCTTAGAGCCTGTCTCACTGAGAGAAGGAATGTCGCTGGGGAAGGGAACCCAGGACGGTGTGAGTGAGGGCAGGACCTCCAGCCAGGAAGAGGCCCCGGGCTGGGCAGAGGTGCAGAGCACGGCCCTCAGGTATGGGACTAGGTCTGCGGGAAACCCAAGGGTGCGCCCTAAAGGGAGGCAGTGAAAGGGGGAGGGAACTGGGGAGGGCCGTCCAAACACCTTTTATAATTACATGGCTTTGAAGAAAAACATAGACCCTGTGGTTTTCCAGGGAAATGGGCAGGGAGGGACGGGTAGTGTGAGAGGCACAGGTGGCTTGTCAGCTCTCTAAGAAACTGGAAAGTTAAGTCTCAACAGCTGGCTCACCTCTGAGCGTGGCTGAGAGTGTGGCAGAGGCTGGGGTCAGGTGACCTTGGTCCGCCTTGGAGACACTGGGAGAGCAAGGTGTTGCTCAAGACCAGCCTCTTTTCTTTCTTTTGTTCCAAAGGAAACCTTCCCCACCTACAACACTTGAACCCATGATCCTAAAGCTGAGCTACCTGACATTGTTCAATGACTCAGACCTCACAGTTGCTTCAATTACATTATGATGACCACAGTCTGCCCTCTCTCAAACACTTCAAAGCCCCTCCCTTTTTTTTTTTCTTTGACTTTTTCTTGCCTCCTATCCTCTTGACTTTTTAAAAACAGATTCCAGACGAGATCGGCGCGTTCAGGGTGGTATCGGGAGAGAGGAGGGAGGGGGGTTCTGGAGGGGGAGCATTTGTAAACCCATGGCGGTTTCATGTCAATGTATGGCAAAACCAACACAATAAAGTAAAGAAAATTTAAAAAATAAATAAATAAATAAATAAAAATAAAAACAGATTCCAAGATAAACAAAGATACTACCAGTGTGGAAAGGGGCTGGATTTTAGAGTAGGTTGTAGAGATGGAGGGAGGGGAGGGGAGCAGCTGATGGCAGGGAGGAGGGGCCCATAGGGCTCTTTATCGAGCTGACATATGAATGATTCACAGAAAATGGACAGAAGTGGGGAGCGGAGGCTGGAAACAAAACCCTGGGCTTGGAAAATGGAGTAATTCCATTGAGAGTGCTTTGCAAAAGGAAAAAGTTGTACACGTACTGCTGGCTAAGCCCGCTGTGATTTCTGTCTTGTGGAACTCTTGTTGCATTTGGGGTATGTGTCTTTCAGTTGGTGCCACAGTTGATAGAAATATACCATTTGGTCCTTATTCTAGAAACAGGGATGACTTGGTACTGTTAATGCTCTTGTTTGTATGCATATGTCATGGCAACTAGAGGACTTCTTCCTTAGGTGAAAAGCTTCTTTTTTTTTTTTAAACATGCTATATCCAGACAGAGCTGAGTAATAAGTATATGCTTATTATGAATGTTGACTCGTATAATCCCCAACAATGCTGTGTGGTAGATATATCATTATCCCCATTTACAGATGAAATAGCTGAGGCCCAGAGTTATAGGGCAGAGCTAGGGCCAGAACCAGATCATCCAGTCTCCTCATCTCAAAGCTGTAATCACAGATGCCAAGACTTTTTTTTTTTTTTTTTTTTTTGGTCATATGAGGTAGCAGTCACAAGTTTCAGAGATTAGGATGTGGATGCTGGATATCTTTGGGGAGGGAGGTGGTGTAAAACTTCTTCCCTCTAGATTTATCAGCCAGCTAATCTATACTTCTTAAATGGTACTGGTCCTTTTCTCTGTGGTTAGAGGCTTATGAAGTAGAATCCTTGGAAATCCATTGATGATTGAAAGAAAGAAGGAGAGAGAACAGAGAAAACAGTGATATGGCCAACAATGAATGATCCCTGAGACTTCCCTGGCAGTCCAGTGGTTAAGACACCAGGCAGGCTTCCACTGCAGGGGGCACAGGTTTGATCCCTGGTCAAGGAGCTAAGATCCTGCATGCTGAGTGGCAAGGTCAAAAAATAGAGAGAAAAAAAAAGCCAAAACAACAAAATAAAAACAATAAGTGATCCCTCTCTTTCTCTAGCACGTGCGTCTTATGGAAACAAAGGGACTGGGGCTTTCAATTCTGTCATTGGCTTGTCTTCTTCAAGTTTGTAATTAATAGACATGGAGATAACTTAAAGATTCTTCCATGCTAATTTCTTGGATTTTCAGAGAAAAGACCAGAACAGCGTGGTTGGTTTTTACACGAAGAGAAGGTTTCATTCAAAGGGCAATCTTGAGGGAAAAAAAATGTAACTTGGGAATGGGCAGGGGACAGAGGGCAGGTGGGAAATGAAAGAAGCACAGAGGTAAATCTATCTTCCACCAGGAAGCCCAAAGGGGCATATCTTCGAACTGCCAGAGAGTGGAGTCCATGCCTTGTGATAGGAAGGGCAAAACAGGAGCAGTTTAGTCCACATAAAGCTTGTGATGATGACTCAACTGTAATCTCCTGGGGTCTGTAACATGGAACATGGATCTGTAACCGGGATCAGCTGCCCTATCCTGATGTCCTCTAGTGCTGTGCTAAGTCGCTTCAGTGGCGTTCTACTCTTTGCAACCCCATGGACCATAGTCCACAGGCTCCTCTGTCCGTGGGATTCTCCAGGCAAGACTACTGGAGTGGGTTGCCATGCCCTCCTCCAGGGGATTTTCCTGGCCCATAGAATTGAACGCACATCTCTTACATCTCCTGCATTGGTAGGCTGGTTCTTTACCACTAGTGCCACCGGGAAGCCCAGAACATCCTCTAGTACTGAAACCCCTGGGCAAGGAAGCCTCTCTGCTCTCTTATACCACCTGCTGCTGCACCAGGGCTTAACACCCTGGTTAAGTCCAAGTCCCATGGAGAAGGCAGTGGAAGAAAACACACAGATCCTTTTCAACTGCACCTTTCTCTCTCTGGCATTGGTCAACCTGTTTTTCCTCATTTACAAAATGGAGATGACATATATAACTCCCAGAGTCACGGAAACATCTGGCAGAGAGACAAGTGGCAATAAATTTTGCGAATACTGAATCGGTGATTTTAGATTTGTGAAGGTATTTCAGGTAACCAGTGCCCTCCCTACTCACATGTTATCCTTTTCCAAAAACTGTAACTCTCCTGACTTTGAGTATCTAGGAAAGAAAAAGCAAACAATTCCTATTGAAATCTCATTCAGATGCCCGGGCCCAGTCCAGACTGCAAGCGCCTGCAGCTAGCCATTTCCACTCTCTGCGCAGGTGAGGCACCCCAGCCACAGAGGAATGGAAGTCTCTGGCCAGGATGGAGCTGCAGAGCGTAGCCGGTGTGGTGGAGGTGCCTACCTGTCTGCAGGTGTGCTCAGTCGTGTCTGACTCTGAGACCCTATGGGCTGTAGCCCGCCAGGCTCCTCTGTCCATGGGATTCTCCAGGCAAGAATACTAGAGTGCGTTGCCATTTCATCCAAAAGCAGATCTTCCCGACCCCGGGTTGGGACTGCCGTCTCCTGCATCTCCTGCGTTGACAGATGGATTCTTTTTTACCACTGAGCCACCTGGGAAGCCTCTGTGAAGGTTCACCTTCCCTTATATCTTAAACAGCTCTCAGCCCTGAGAGCATTACCTGGTTCCCCCGGCTCACAGTTTCAGAGTGGCTTTGATTATTGCTTTTCCTTGGTGTACTTTGACTACTTGGCTACCTTACAGTTTGTCCATTCCTCCTGAATAAAAAGGAAAGAAGGATAGCTTGATTAATCTTAAAATGCAAAAGGAAAATTCCAAAGTGGTGAATGAAATAAACATTGAAGATTTTTGTCTTACTAAAGCAGCTTATTGTAGGTGTTGGCGTTCTAAGACATTTTTTGCCTGTGATGGTTCACATAATAAACACAGTGGATTGACAGACTGTGATATGGATTCACTAATACTGAAAAAGAAGGAACTATAATAGTAATGAATTAGGATGGAATACAATTGTGTGCTATAAAATCTTATGACAGTATTTTTTCATTCTTTATTTATAGAAGATCTTTCAAATAGTAGTCTTAATTATTGCTAGTAGTTGAATAATTATTTCTGTCAATTTATTTTCTTGTTACACTACTGTTTATATTTGATACTTTGTATATTCAGTCATTTATCTAGAATTAAATTGTTCAACTCCTTCATTCTGACCACCAAGAAACCAATGTCTTCATATAATGAAACCAACAATTTTTATTAAAAAAAAATAAAATGTCATTCACTCTTCTCTCTTTTTTTCCCAGATGATAACAAAAAGTAATCCAGATGGGGTGCAGGTGCTGTAAAATGATACAAAGGTAAAGTTGAAAAAAATGGAGAAATTTGTGATTACCATGAAGGCTGCATGGATTCAATGCCATTTTCCAGCTTGGGACATGACTAGCATTGCCAGGAAGTTAAAGAGTTTGGAACCACATTAATATTATTTAAAAGAACACAGGGGCTGGATTTTTAAGATGTTTTTGTGCAGTTCTCTGAGCATGTTGGGAACACTGTCATTCTCTGAAGCTGAATTTGGTCTAGGTTGAATTTACATTTCTCCAGAGAGTTTCAGTGCAAAGAAAAGCTTGGGTTTTAGAAGATGCCTGAAATGGTATCACTGAAAATAAATCACCCCAGTCATGTATGTGCTGTTAATTCTGTCCAGATTCTATTTCATAAAAATTTGGGCAACATGAATATAATTCTATATAAAATAAAGAGGGAAAATTAGCTGATCGTTTTGCTTCCATAACAAAACTATCTTTATTATATTAGTTCTATCCCGTATCTGTATCTATGTGTGTATACATAAATAGGTATAGATATATACATATACATACCTACATACATATATCATCTTTTCCACTATAGTTATAATTTAATGTTAGGTGCCATTCAAAAGTATTTATTGTGAGTAACTTTGATGCTAGTTCAGACTTCATAATTGTTATGCCTGAAATGGCATCACTGAAAATAAATCACCCCAGTAATATTAGTAACTACATAATATTCCATTGAGGTTTTGTGCCATCAGTTCTAAACCACTTATTTTCCTATTGTTGAACATTCTATTTATTTATTTATTTTTTGTTTGTTTTTAAATTTCATGACCCACTTTGTTCTTTACCTTCTTCCTGTCCCTTTTTTTAACCCCTTCTTAAGATCTGTTTCCAGTTGGTGGACCACTTTTATACCAACTGTATCTATTTAATTGTTGCTGTTCAGTCACTAAGTCCTGTCAGACTCTTTGCGACCCCATGGACTGCAGGAGGCCAGGCTTCCCTGTCCTTCACTATCTCCCAGAGTTTGCTCAGATTCATGTCCAGTATCTATTTAATTAGGCACACATATAGGCTTAAAAGAGTAATCGTGGAAATTAAGTTAACAGGAACCATAGAGAAGCAGCAGAGCCTGTAGTAGAAATATTAGTAATGAAAGTTAGTTATTAATAAAGTTAATACTTGACTGATCTCCCTTCTTCTCATCCTAGCTATCTCTTCGACCCAGTTCACGTGCCCTCCCCTGGTTACGTTAACGAAGTAAACAGCTGCAAGTTAGATGAAGAGGACACTCTTAAATTGAAAGACAAACAGAGCAGCGAAATCCTGGTGCACAAGGGTGACCCTCCAAATGAGGGCTCCAAGAGGACTGCAAGCGAGAGCGGAACAGCCGCCCCGCTGGAGCCCGGTGGGCCGCCCCGAGGACCCCTCCTCTCGGGGGATACCGTGGGGGAACCCTGTGCCGAGAAGGCTAGCGGGGCCATCAATGGCCTCGGCCCCGCTGCTGTCCTGCAGCTCACTTGTGAGCCTGGACTCCCTCAGGGGGACAGGGACTCCTGGGCCAGTGCTGCAAACAAAGGTCACCCGACCCAGCCCTTCCTTGAAGGAGGGAGTGCCAGGGAGCTGGACTGCATGCAGCTGGCCTCGGGAGAGACGCGGGTCATCGGGAATGGGGGCTCCGGCGCGCCATCCACCGCCGGGCATGCGGCCTGGGAAGTCCCAGCCCATGTCCTCCAGACACCCACCCCGGACTACCCTCAGCTTTGGGGCTCAGCTGAAGACAACGCTGATCACCTTGATCACCGAGAGAAGGACCGTCTTTTCAAGATCCGCTCTGAGAAGGAGCCCCAGGAGGGTGCTCACCCCTCGGCAGGGGAGTGTGGTGTGAATATGCCGTTCTCCGAAAAGAGAAGCTGGGATTCATTAAACGAGGCCGTGACAACCGAAATCCCAAGTGTCTACTTTGACAAAGACGATCCTGCTCAGGACGTGCCCGTGGTCGATTCGAGAAACGGGTGGGAGGAGGCTCCTGGTTCCCCCGGAGACGGGAGCTGGGAGACGGCGGATGAGGACGCGGAGGTGGCCGCAGCCCTCGCAGCCTTAGAAGCAGCTACTGCGGGGGAAGATGTGGATGAGGCCGAGTAGGGGAGGGGATTCTCCAGGCTAATAAGCTAGTGACAATCTGGTCACACGGGGCTGGCTTTGCTCCTAAAACCCAGAGCTGATAAATGCAGCATTTACGGCTGCAGCCTTACAGGGGGTTGACACCCAGCCAGTTCTGATGGGTGTGAGCATCAGTGCCACGCTGCTTACTCTCCACCGTCTAGATGGGCTAAAACTCAAGAGACTATAAGTCAGAGTGGACCACTGTGCTGGTGTCCACAGAACATGCAGACCTTAAACACCCTGCTCGCCAACCCACACAACTCCTGCAGAACGTGTGGTGCGGGTGTTCTTGAGAACGCCCTGGAATCCCAGCGCTTAATCCCAGGGGCAGAGATTCACAGGACATTCTGTTTGAGTGTAAAATTCCTCACCTTGCTTTTGAGAGCCAAACATTATACTCAGTCAGGGAAAGGTAACTACCCCCACTTAAAAGTGCCTAATGTACCCCCCAGAGCATGGCTTACCTTCAGGGACAGTCACCCAGGGAACCGATCACTAACCACTGGTTGGACAGAATGGAGCTTGGCAGCTTTCAGGGTGGAGCAGGAGCCGCCTGTAAACAAATGGTTAGTCACTAGCTGTGATATCAGGCCACCTTGACCTTAACTTTTTTTACATTATTACTTTTTCATCTCCTTTGGGATTGAGGAGTTTGGTCAGAAGAATTCTTTAAACCGCTTGTGTCGAATTCAGGTTTTTAAGTTCATGAGATTTGGAACAGCAAAGAGATAGATGGAGTGTTTTGTGCCATGTAATGTCTGATTGTGATTAAACAATAACGACATATGTGTCTGTGTGTCTTAATAGTGCTTCTAAATTTCCCAGACTGAGCATTAGTGACCCTTGATGTTTCTTTCAATTTAAAGAGATGGACTATTAAATTACAACTGAATAGGAGACTAGGGTGATTTGCCAAGAATGACTTTGACTCTGTCCCTGTAGGTCAAACTCTTGATGCCATGACTACCTGTACAGCTCTTACTTTAAGGATGAATAGCCCTTCCTGGGTTTCAGCCATTTTGACATGCCTCAATGGAGAATTTAGGGGATGGTCAAGAGTATCTAGAAAAATATAAATATGGAGGATTCCTTATTACTGTGTTTCATAACACAAACTCTAAAATCTGACTCACTTTGGTTGGATTTCCAGCTTTGCCATGTAAGCTAGGACAAGTAATATATCCTTTCTATTTGCCCATCAGTTACGTATTTATAGAGATTGTCATAATGTCATTGCTCCATTCGGTTGTTATTTAACATAAAACATGATTTCTGAGCCTAACAGACATATTTCCCTAGGTTTGCTTGATAACAAGCCTTGCCATTTGGCTTCTCAAGATAACGACCTGCTCCACAGTGACTGCTGAGGCACCAGTCATTGCATTTGCTTTCCTTTTGGAAAAAAAATAACAGGGCAGAGGGTCTCGCTCCCTCTGTAGTAAGGGCCTTCTAGAGGTGTAGTTCGGCCTTCCCCTTTTACCTCGTTGACCAACATCTGGTTACTTGGACACACGCAGCTGCCAGAGAGGCCGGAAAACTGAGCTTTCTAGCTATGAGCATGGCTTTCCCGAAAAAGTCCAGGATTCAGTTACTGAGAAGGGTGAGGATGGACATTGAGTTTTGAGACTGTCTGTTTACAGCCTCTGCCACTTCAGATCCTCAAAACACAAAAAAAGAGCCAATTTGCAAGAGATTGAAAGATAATTGTTTTCATATAATGTGACACAGAAAAGGTCTAAACCTTTGGTCCAAGGGAAAGGTAAGGTCTGACAGCTGCATACCAACTTCCCACTGGTATCTCCAAAACAGAAGGATGAAAAAAAGAGAAAAATCTGACAGGGAAAAAGTAAGATGAGGTATTTCTGCAAATAAGCCTTTTTTTCTGGGCACAGAAACACACTTCTGTGTTCACATTTACATGTGAACCTAACTTTACATTTTAGGACTGCTGCAGAGTTCCTCATGATTAATAACTCCAAAGGTTTTAAAATTCTTTTTATGTGAACAACTGCTTCAAAAAGGTTAACAGATGACCAAGAACTTCAAGTGCTTTTTTAAAAGCAGCCTGGACCCCTTTACCTCTACCCCAACATCCAGGCCCCACCAAAGGACGTCAGAGGAAAAGCCAGAGTCTTTAGGTTGAGAAGAAATCCCAGATTTTAGGTTCATCCCCCAGCTTGTCTAGCAGCTGAGACTCCTGCTCTATGTAACACCTTTCTGCAGCCTGGTGGTGCCCCTTATCAAAAGTGATGCTGATGACACTGATTCTTTTCAAACATTCTCGACAGCGTGGCAGCACCGATGGACACTCAGTGTCAGGCACTGGCTGTGAATAGAAGTGGACATCACAGTCCCCACGATCTTAGGAAACTGCATCGCGTGCATATTTACCATGTTAAATCTTGATTATTCTCCATAACCTAAGCAGACTGCATCGCATGGATTTCTACCATGTTAAATCTTGATTTTGATATAAGGTTATTTCTATATTACATGTGGTTTTCTCGAGCTAAGAAGTTACATTTCACTGTTTACTGGGGAAAGTTTATCATATAAATGGGAAATTAGATGTTTTCCCCCGGTTTCCAAGACAAATGGTAGCAGATTGCTATAGCTGCCAAACCAGATTCGGAGGGAATGAAGAGAATTTGAGTTCCTTAGCACACACCCATTTGTCCACACTCAGTAACTTAGCCACTCACCATTTTCCTCTTTAGCTCTTCCTCTGCCCTGACCCTAAGGGCAAGATTATCTCTTTTCTTCTTTATTTTGGCCACACCACGTGTGTGTGGGATCTTAGTTCCTCAACCAAGGATAGATCCTGTGCCCCCTGTAATGGAAGTGCAGAGGCTTAACCACTGGACCAATAGGAAAGTCAGTCTTTTTTTAAACTGAAGTATAACTGATGTACAATATTATATGTTTCAGGTGTATAAAGTTATCGAAAAATTTTAAAGGTCATATTCCATTTGTAGTTATGAATATTTTAAAAGATTGGCTATATTCCCTGTATTGTTCATTATGTCCTTGTAGTTACAAAGTAGTTTGTACTGCTTAATTCCCTATCCCTATCTTGCCGGCCCCCTCCCTCACCCCTTTCTCATCTTAACTCTTCATCAGTACCTCCCAATGGGAGGCCTTAGGAAGAATGAAGACGGCACCAAATGCGGGTACGTGAGTATAGATCTGACTTCCTTAGTTTTGTCATCTGTGTGCAGACGTAGGAACGTGGCCCCTGGCCTTGAACTTAAACTTTATTCACCAATGGGGCTTCTATTTGTCCCATGAGTCTATATGATGAAAATGTGGGAATTCTTGCTTTCTGTTCTTTTTTTTCTTCCAGATTAAACCTCATTCATTTTAAAAACCTGCTATTTTAGAGTTGGTGATGATTAAAGAGACAAGCTGGCATTTATTTTTTTATGGTAGACACTTTTTCTGTTAATTTATGGCAGTAAATTACTCATTCATTTGTTTACTAAGCTCATAGATTCCTCCAATGTGTTAGGTTACAGTAGACATGTAACAGGCTAACTTTTGAAGCACCCTCAAGCACTCTAAGAAACAACATTTTAGGCAAATCTGTTAAATATGCCCATTATGAATGATTCTTAGCAATACATTCAAGCTAGTTGCTTGGCATTGACTATTAGCGTTTTTTCCCAATGAAAGTGACTATAGTAAATACTTTTTGCCTAGATCTAGGATAGTGTGGGCACAAAGTGAGTACTCAGTACAGTATTTGCTATATGAGAGACTAAACGCTCTTCACATATAGTGGAAGAGACATCATGCAGCTGATTAAGATTCTGAATGCTAATTATGTGATTGGGATATGTTGTGACAAAAGTATGAATGCAGGGCTGTGGAAGCACTGTCTATATGAATATGACAGAAAACATTATGTTTATTATTCACCTTCCTCACTCAGGGTCTTCCCTGGTGGCTCAGATGGTAAAGAATCCGCCTGCAAGGCAGGAGACCTGGGTTCAATCCCTGGGTTGGGAAGATGCAGTGGGCATAGAAACCCACTCCAGTATTCTTGCCTGAAGAATCCCATGGACAGAGGAGCCTGGTGGGCTATAGTCCGTGGGGTCACAGAGTCAGACACGACTCAACGACTAACATTTTCACTTCCTCACTCAGATGGCCCTTCTCCATTTGAATTAGGAGGCTGCTTGGTGGTCTTTGGGAAGATGGGCGTGGAGTGGAACTGAGTATCTAATGGAAGTTTGGTCTCCATCATGAGAGCAGGTTACCCTGAGGAACTTACACCCAAATTGAGACAAAAACCTTAAGAAAACCAACATCTGGGGCCAAGTAGTAGGAAACTTGGCTGACCACACTTTTCAGTCTTCTTGAATTCAATCTTTCAGATCCTGGAGGGGCAAGAAAAAAAGGATGTATATTTGTGACTCGAGACTCTGAGTCACTTTTGTCTTGGCTCGTCATGTTTGAAAAAGTACAAAGGGGTTGACTCTGCAGTTAAAACCCCTGCAGCCTTGGGTGGTAACCCCTAGGTGTTCAAAGGTTCTGGCCACCCAGCACAGGCTGGACACTCACACTCATGCACTTCTCTGTTAATCAGCCTAGGGTGGAATCAGCCTGTGCCTCTTGCTCATTGTATGGCCTTGGGTTTAAGTTTCTTAACCTTCCTGTGCCTCAGTTTCCTTATCTGTGAAATGGGGAAAGCAGACGTTCTCAAATTTGAGTGTGCTTGTTTTACGAAAGCAAGTTTCTGGGTCCCAGCTCTCAGAGACTTGGATTCAGCAGGTCTTGGGTGAGCCCTGGCACCTGCAGCATAGATGGGGATACTTCTCCAGCTACACTTGGAGACACACGGAGACCAGAGAAGGACTTGCTTCATCTTTTTCATCTTGCATCAGCTACCAATACAAAAAGGTCACACTCCTACCCCTAATAGATGTTTACAAATAAATGTTCTGTCCTCTTGTACTGTGTCATATACTTTATAGAGCTGGGAGATACTGGAGGACAGAGGAGCCTGGCAGGCTGCAGCCCACGGGGTTGCAATGAATCGGGCATGACTTAGCGACTGAACAACAACAAGATAACAAATATCAATCCAGGTTTTAATACATTCATACCACACCCCTGGGTTATGTGAACCTACTTTGAAAATCCCTGATTTAAAAGCCCAAATGAACTATGTATAATAACACTCTAAATAGACAAAGCTGGACTAAGATTTTTGACAAGATACACAGCCTACATATGCATGTGACCATATACTTAGAACAGAATACAAGCAAATGTGAAAGCACACCCCAATACCACTCTGAGCTTAGCTTTTTGGAAGACTTCTGTATTTTCTGCTTTTAACCATTTTGGAATAGTTAATACAAAACAAGGGTTAAATATGACCCAGAGGCCAGAAGATAGACAAAGAATTTTACTCCTATGCCTTATCAGAATTACCCACTCCCAATTCACATGACTGACCAAGCTGATTAGAGTATTTGTTGAGTGAGGATCTTACTGTTTTAAAAACAAAACCATGAAGTTTTCCCTTGACATCCATTACTGACCTTAAAAAGACCCCACAGAAATAATTTCATTTCCAGGTCCTACTCAATCCCTTTTTAATTCTCGAAAATAGTCCTAAAGCCATCAAGACTGGCCCATATAAACCTTGGTTCTTATATAAACAAGTGAAGATTTTTACAGGCCAAAGAGAGTTGCTGGTCTCTTTTCATTAACTGCTGTACTCTTCCTGTCTTAAATGTTGATACCTAGAACAGGATCAAAACTTTTTAATCACCCATTTATGGAGCCATGTGATCATAGGTCCCAAGATCTTCATCACATCAATCGTTGGGCAGGAGACAAACCAAAGACTGTTACAGCATTTAAATTAAAAGTTATAGGTGAAAATTTTATAACAAAAAAGTATCTGCAAAGACACTTTCAAAATAATTTGCCAAAATCATACAATTATTGATACAAAAATTCTATGCAATAAGAATTTCTGAGAGCCATCAAGTTATGATTTTTGGTTTTCTGTTTTTCAGTTTTCTTAAGTTCTTTTTTCTTTTTTAAAATTTATCATTCTTGTTTAGTCACTAAGTCGTGTCTGATTCTTTTGTGACCCCTTGGACTGTACCCTGCTAGGCTCCTTTGTCCATAGGATTTCCCAGGCAAGAATACTAAAGTGGGTTGCTGTTTCCTTCTCCAGGGAATCTTCCCGACCCAGGGATCAAACCCACGTCTCCTGCAATGGCAGGAAGATTCTTTACCCCTGAGCCGCCAGGTAATTTTGGTAATTTATTTTTAATTGGAGGGTAATTGCTTTACAATGTTCTGTTGGTTTCTGCTATACATCAACATGAATCGGTCATAGGTATGCATATGTCCCCTCCCTCTTGAACTTTCCTCCCATCTCGCACTCTATCCACCCCTCTAGGTTGTCACAGAGCACTGGGTTGAGCTCCCTGCATCATACAGCAAATTCCCACTGGCTATCTATTTTACATATGGTAATGATGTGTTTCAGTGCTACTCTCTCAATTCGTCCATCCTACACTTCCTCCACTGTATACAAATCTGTTCTCTATTTCTGCATCTGTATTGCTGCCCTGAAAAATAGGTTCATCAGTACCATTTTTCTAGGTTCCATATATATGGGTTAACACATGATATTTTTTTTTTCTTTTTGACTGACTTGACTCTGTATAACAGCCTCTAGGTTCCTTTACCTCACTAGAACTGACTCAAATTCCTTTCTTTTTAGGACTGAGTAATATTTCATTATATATATGTACCACAACTTCTTTATCCATTCATCTGTCATGGAGATCTAGATTGCTTCCATGTCCTGGCTATTGTAAATAGTGCTGCAGTGAACACAGGGGTACTTGTGTTTTGTAAAATTGTGGTTTTCATAGGGTATATGCCCAGTAGTGGGATTGCTGGGTCATATGGTAATTTTATCCCTAATTTTTTTTAAGAACTCTCCATACTATTCTACATAGTGACTGTATCAATTTACATTCCCACCAACAGTGCAAGAGGGTTCCCTTTTCTCTGCATCCTCTCCAGCACTTATAGGTACAAATATAGCTTGACTTCAACAACAAAAAAAAACATGTATTAAGCAGTTATCATAGTTTAAGTTCTGCATATGCATTATCTTGCTTAAGTCTACCATAACCCTATGGGTTGTAGGTATGGTTATCCCCATTTCACAGATGGAGAAATGGAGGCTCTGAAAAGCTATCCAACTCATCCATGGTCATACAGATGGTCAGTGGCAGAATCTCAACTGAACTCAGATTGAACAATAAGCTGGTCCTTTTAAGAAATACATAGTACCACCTCTCTTGGGAGACAGCTTGTTGCCACCAGGCTAAAAGAAGAGCTGAATCAAAACCAAGGTGGTGGAGACCAGGATATCCATTTTAGAAGTGTTAGTTGCTCAGTCATGTCCAACTCTTTGTGATCCCATGGACTGAGGCTCACCAGTCTCTTCTAACCATGGGATTCTCCAGACAAGAATATTGAAGTGGGTAGCCATTTCCTTCTCCAGGAGATCTTCCCAACCCAGGAATTGAACCCAGGTCTCCTGCATTGCAGGCAGACTCTTTACTATGTGAGCTACCAGGGAAGACCTCTCTTAGAAAAGTAAACTTACATATACTGTCAATTAGGAAAGAAAGTGGCTTTTTTTTTAAATGGTTCTGAGGAAGAGTTTAATAATGAATTGAAAAGTTATTCAAGGCCTTATCTGTAAAATTCTGATGCTGTCTACTATTAATGATATTTATATTTTTACAGTGATCACATGAATGACCGATACAAAGTACCTTGAGAGTCCTTTCCTCAGTTTTGTCACCTGCAGAATGGAAGTGGTGGCCACGCCTCCCTGGGTCTGTAATGCAACTTGCAGAAGACCAGAATATAAAGTGCTTAGCACACACTCAGCACCAGGTAAATAGTAAATGTAAGATGTGATTTTATTATGCAGTGAAGGTCATCTCACACTAGACCACTTTTTTATTAGTAGCACCTACACTTTTTTTAATAACTAAATTTTGATTTCTGTGACTACTGAAGCTTTCTGCACCATTTCTAATAATACTGAACAGTTTCTAAACTAGATAAATCCTTTGTTACCTATGTTACTAACAATCATCTCAAGGCAAACATGCACACTGGAGGCACTTCAAATTTAATATATCTTTATTCTCATCATTATCATTTATTTTAATTATTTTCATCATTTAACCTTTGGAGAATACACAGTAATTTATTCCTAGTTCCAATTTTAAGTCATGCTGTTTGAGGCATTAAAACTGACCTATTTCTTTTATCCTTCCTTGCCACAAATACATCTATATTAAATAAAATGCACTTTTAATGCAAGATAGAAATCTTGAGTTTGGTAGGGATGGTATGTTATTTCAGAGGGACTGTTTTCTTTGGTATTTTCTCTATAATTTCTTGACATAGTAACTTGCAAATAAAAAGAAATCAAGTTCTTTTTGAGGCTATGCCACATTCATCTCTTTTTTAAATTTTTGATTGTGCTAGGTCTTCGATGCTGCACAGGCTTTTCTCTAATTGTGGAGAGCAGAGGCCGTCTCCGGCTGTGGTATGTGGGCTTCTCATTGTGGCGACCTCTCTTGTTACACGCACAGGCCCTAGAGTGCATGGGCTTCTTTAGTGGTGGCTCCTGGGCTCAGCAGTTGCAGCTCATGGGCTCCAGAACACAGGGTCATAGCTGTGGCTCACAGGCTTCGTTGCCCTGTGGCATGTGGGATCTTCCTGGATCAGGGATCAAACCCACATCTCCTGCACTGGCAGACGGATTCTTTACCACTGACCCACCAGAGAAGCCCTACATTAATGTCTTATCCTAACAGTGATAAGATAAAATGACAGCCTGAACATGCATGGAAAGAGCATGTCTTACATGTCTTACATCTTGTCTTATAGATATGGGTCCATTTAACATCCAAGTGATGAGATAATTCTCTCACTGAAGGTATTTGGTCTGGTTCCAGAAGAATCGTGGGCCAGAAAGAATCTCAGAAGTTCCTTCTGTTAGCCAATTTCTCCTACTTGCCAATCCCACCCCCACCCTAGATCCATCTTCAACATTAAGCAATATGAATGTGGCAGAAACATCAAGAACCCACACTCAAATGGTCAAACTTTCATCACTGTATCATTTTTTTCACTAAAGAGCTGAATTTAACAACTCTGAGGCAGCTCATTGAGTAAGTGCTGGCTGTATCCAGCCCCATGCTAAGTTCCAGATGTTCAAGCTGAATTTAGAAAATGCAGAGGAACCAGAGATCAAATTGCCAACATCCACTGCATCATAGAAAAAAATAGAGAATTCCAGAAAAACATCTACTTCTGCTTCATTGACTATGTTAAAGCCTTTGACTGTGTGGATCACAAAAAACTGTGATCAATTCTTAAAGAGATGGGAATTCCAGACCACCTTACCTGCCTCCTGAGAAACTTGTATGCAGGTCAAGAAGCAACAGTTAGAACTGGACGTGGACCAATGGACTGGTTCCAAATTGGGAAAGGAGTCCATCAAAGCTGTATATTGTCACCCTGCTTATTTAACTTACATGTAGAGTACATCATGTGAAATGCTGGACTGGATGAAGCACAAGCTGGAATCAAGATTGCCGGGAGAAATATCATTAACCTCAGATATGAAGATGACACCACTCTTATGGCAAAAAGTGAAGACGAACTAAAGAGCCTCTTGATGAAAGTGAAAGAAGAGAGTGAAAAAGCTGGCTTAAAACTCAACATTCAGAAAACAAAGATCATGGCAACTGGTCCCATCACTCCATGGCAAATAGATGGGGAAACAATGGAAACAGTGAGAGACTTTATTTTCTTGGGCTCCGAAATCACTGAAGAGGGTGACTGCAGCCATGAAATGACACTTGTTCTTTGGAAGAAAAGCTATGACAAACCTAGATAGCATATTAAAAAGTAGAGACATTACTTTGCCAACAAAGATCTATCTAGTCAAAGCCATGGTTTTTCCAGTAGTCATGTACTGATGTGAGAATTGGACCATAAAGAAGGCTGAGCACCAAAGAACTGATGCTTTTGAACTGTGGTGTTGGAGAAGACTGTTGAGAGTCCCTTGGACAGCAAGGAGATCAAACCAGTCAACCTTAAAGGAAATAAGTCCTGAATATTCATTGGAAGGACTGATGCTGAAGCTGATGAGATAGTTGGATGGCATCACTGACTCGATGGACACGAGTTTGAGCAAGCTCCAGGAGTTAGTGATGGACAGGGAAGCCTGGCATGCTGTAGTCTGTTGGGTTGCAGAGTCAGACATGATTGAGTGACTGAACTGAACTGAAGCAGTTCATTGAGAAAGTGCTGGTTGTACCCAGCCCACTGCTAAGTGCATACGTACATGCTCAGTCACTTTAATCGTGTCCGACTCTTTGCAACCCTATAAACTACAGCACACTATGTTCCACTGTCTATGGGATTCTCCAGTCAAGAATACTGGACTGGGTTGCCATTTCCTCCTCCAGGGGACTTTGCCAACCCAAAGATCGAACCCATGTCTCCTGTATTTCCTGCACTGCAGGAAGATTCTTTACCACTGAGCCACCGGAGAAGTTCAGTGCTAAGAGCACTACTTGCCCAAGCTTGTGGAATCCTCATGGCCACCCTAAAAAGACACATATTATCTTCAGTCTATAGTCAGAAGATTGAGATCTGAAAACCTTAAAGTCGGAAGTAAAGTCACCTGAATGCCAAAGCCGTGCTCTTAAGGGAGCTACAGTCACAAACCCTGTAGCAGATCAAGAAAAGATGGGGGAAGGGAGGTCATCCCAAGGCAGTAAAGTTGGGAGAGGATTTGCACAAGGATTTCAGAGCAGCAGCTGCAAGGGCCACGGCCCCTGACTCTGAATCCAAAGCAGCGCTGGGTAGTCTCCGCTGGAAGACTGGAGACCTGGGCTCCCCTAGCCATGTGGCTCTGATATCCCTCATGGATCTACTTCTCTGTAAATAATTGCATTGCCTGTGGGGTTTTGTGGTTGTTGTTGCAAGTGATAGAAACTCTACACACACGAGGTAAGACCAAAGAGAAATGTTCTTGGAATGGTCACAAAACTCAGACAGACAGCTGAGCCTCAGGGGCAGCTGCATCTGGGCCTTGAGAGAAACGAGGACTGCCTCTCTTCCCTCAGCATGTTCCCTTCCTCTCTGCAGATGGGCTCCCTCAGCATGTCAGGAAGCATGATCTCCACCAGCTTTAGCCACCAGAGAAATGAACCACTTTCTTCAGCTCCAGTTGTTAAATATCCCAGGAAGAAACCCAATTGAGCCAGGTCACAGATGGCCATGTGCCCACCTCAGTCACATCCAGCTGTGGTCAGAGAGTAGGCCACCCAGCTTGGTTCTAAGAGGGAGGAGAAGTGTTCTCCAGAAAAGTTGGCATTATTCACAGAAAGTAGAGGTGCTAGGCTGAAGGAGTTTCAGCTGCCCCTTACACACACTACCTCTTCCTTTTCAGATATTTTTCTTTTAAATTTTATTTATTTTGTCTCTGCCCAGTCTTAGATGCAGCATGTGGGATTTTTTTCTTTTGTTGCAGGGTATGGGCTCTAGTTCCCTGACCAGAGATAGAACCCAGGCCTCCTGTAGTGGAAGCGCAGAGTCCACACAGGATGACCAGGGAAGTCCCCTCAGACCTTTTTTCTACTTCTGTGCTCTGCCTCCTCAAAATATGGACCCTCTTCTATTCCATGCCTCTTCCATGAGGGTTTTGAACTCTAACTGTGGTTCAGACTCAGAGCAAGAAATTTCCTGGCTCTACACTTGGACAAAATTTCTGTGTACTGAGCCTCTTCCCAGGCCACCTTGACCAGCTGTGGTGGGACAGAAACACACAGACCCTACCAAGCCTGGCTGTTGACAGTAACGGTGCTCATCATCAGAGTGAACGTGGAGATCATGGCAGGCCCCATGACTCTGCATGCGTACTTCTAGTCCTTAAAAATCCTGTGAGACAGATCATTTTACAGATGAGGAAACTGCATCTCAGAGACAAGGCAATTTCCCAACACTACACCATCATGAGCCAGGATTCAAACCCAGGAGCAAAGACCAAGCTACTTCTCGGAGACCACCCTGCTTCTAGACTCACACCACTTCCAGGGCAGGATTCAGGGAACGGGGTTCCCTTCAAAGCAAAACCCAATGATTTCTACCAGCATCCAACATCACACTTGCAGGAAAGCAAGTTCCTAGGTAAGAAACTGGGGTTTCCTATGAGAAAGACAATAGAGATCAGCTGGCAGGGTCAGAAAATGACTTCAGAAAAATCCAAATTTTTACTCCCATAAAATAGTTAATGATAATCTTTCATCTTTTTAAAGTAGACTTTTGTTCATTTATTCATTGAGCAAATCATCATGAAATCATGCCTATATACTTTCTGAGCTCCAGGCCCTGCGAGAAGATCCCCACCATCAACAAAGGGCCGAGAAGCTGTGCCGCCTGCAGTTGGCGCATGCGGCCGGCAGAGGGCGCGAAGGCCCGCTCTGCGAGAGGCGGACGAGTCAGGACCGCGGCTGAATCGGCAGGCGGCGACCCCAGCTGGGCGGTGACGAACTCCGGGGACAGGGTCCCAGCTGTCCTTTCAGGTGTTTGGATCTACCATGAGGGCTCTCCAGAGATCTGAGAACGGTCCTGGGAAGATGAGGAATGAAGGAAGGAAGCCCCGGACAGAAGCTGCCCCCCAGACAAAAGGGTCAGAGGATTTAAAAACTGGCAAGGATCTTGGAAGCAAAACGGAGTCTCCTTTGACCACAGCCAAACCCTGAATTGGCGGAAGCCCACTTCCAAAGCATCACCATCCTGCTGTCCTCGTGGGAGGGAAGGAAGAGTTCCTCCGTGCTTCCACTGTGTCAGATCAGGCTGGAGGAAGCCTCGGTATCTGATTTTGAGAAAGAAGTGCAGAAGCCTACAGGGCCGTGGACCCTCAGTCTCCCTGGCACTTTCACCAGGACCTACCTGTGTCCAGAGAGAGCTGAATCCTAGGGAAGATCCTAGAGAGGATATCAAATTGCTGATTAAAAACAAAACCTGTAACCTCAAATGACCCCTTTCCAAAATGAGAGATTGGGCGGAGGGGAGACCTAACATCCTCCCTCATGCATACATTCTAGGTTTCCTGGTTTTCACGAACTGAAAATTATAAATTAGCTTTTCCACTTCCTTAGCATAAGCTGTTATTGATCATCTCGATTTCAAGGAAAACACACACACACACAGACACACATGAAAATTCAAAATCAGAACCCAATGAGGCACCACAAAGAGTAAAGTTTGCTGTACATAAATTTTAAGAAACTTAACCTGGATATGAAGGAAAGATGGAATGCAGACGATGACAAATGACTCTGTGTTAAAACTAAAATCACATAACCATGCCCAAGGGGTGGGGAACGAAGATGCTGACCTAAGTAATTTTGGCTAACAGGCTTCTGGCTGGATTTTCTAAGGCTCAAAACTAGAATAGTACACGGCACTGTGCTCTCCTTGGAAATCTATTTCTTTAGGGGTCTATATTCAAACTACTTTATACATATGCTAGGGTTGATACAGAGGTAAAAAGATCATAGATCATAAGAGCCAGGTTTATGTATTGTTGGAGAAAAATTACAAGCAGAAAAGTGGGAAGTTTAGGGGGAAGCCTGTGGAGCTGGACTGGGGTCAGAGGCAGCAGTTATTTTGTTCTAAAGATAGTTACACAGAGGGTTTCCTTGGTGGCTCAGTGGGAATGAATCCACCTGCCAATGCAGGAGACATGGGTTCTATCCTTGGTCCAGGAAGATCCCATATGCCTTTGAGCAACTAAGTCCGTGTGCCACAACTACTGGACCTGTGCTCCAGAGCCCGCTAACCACAAGTACGGAAGCCTGTGAGCCCCAGAGCCTGGGCTCTGCAACGAGAGAAGCCACCACAATGAGAAGCCCGTGCACCGTGACTACAGAGTGGTCCCCGTTTGCTGCAACTAGAGAGAAGCCCAAGCAGCAATGAAGACCCAGCACAGTCAAAATAAGTAAATAAATAAAATTTTTTAAAAAATAGACATAGTTACATAGGGACTTCCTTGGAAGTCCACTGTAAAAGGCACACATTTGATCCCTGATCGAGGAACTGAGATCCCACTGGCCACATGGTACAGCCAAAAGAAAACATAAAATAAAAAAGTTACATGAAGAGGTGTACATGGATAGGTTAGTAGTGTGTGTGTGTGTGTGTGTGTGTGTGTGTGTGTGTGTGCCTGGAAGCAGTAACACTCCCGCATCCATGAGCACACCTAGAGCCCTGAGCTCTACTTCTAAACCCCATTCTCCACTAAAGGGAGCCAGAGGGCCTTGATTAGTGGTGGATTCCAAGGCTGAGACAAGGAAAGCATGAGATGAGAAGATGAGCCTGGAGCATCTTGTGGTATCAAAAGGTAGAGCGGGCAAAAGGGATAAAGAGAGAAAGTGAAGACAAAATAAAGAGCAAAGTGAAGACAAAATAAAGTCAAAAGTTCACAGCCACCGACCTGAAAGAGTCCCTCCCCCAGTAAAAACAGCTGCAGGCAAGACCCACCAACGGATGGTGTAGGGGTTGAACTGTGTCCCCTAAAATGATAGACTGAAGTTCCAATGCCAGGTTCCTGTGAAGATGATTGATCATATTTGGAATCGGGGTCTTTGCAAATGTAATCAAAAAGGAGTTATCCTAGATTACCAAGGGTCCTCTATCCATATAATGAGTGGTGTCCCCATGAGAAGATGAGTGAACAGAGGCCCACGCACAGAGAAGATGCCCATGAGAAGACAGAGGCAGACACTGGAGCAAAGCAGCTACAGAGCAGGAAACGCCAGTGACTGCCATAAGCACCAAGAGGCAAGACGGGACGTGGGACAGAGTCAAGCTTTTGCTTCCTCAACTGTGAAAGAATCAATTTTGGCTGTTTTAGGCCACCGCCTTTGTTTTTTATAGAAGCCCTAATAAACTAAGACACGGTAAAAATTAAAGGGGGAAAGTTTAAGCAGAAATAGGATGTGCCTATTCTCAAAATGTGTGTGCACGCGCATGCACAATCAGTGAGTCTGACTTTTTGCAACTCCATGGACTGCAGTTCACCAGGGTCTTCTGCCCATGGAATTTTTCAGGAAAGAATATTGGAGTGGACTGCCATTTCCTTCTCCAGGGGATCTTCCCGATCCAGGGATCGAACCCACATCTCTTGTATCTCCTACACTGGCAGGCAGGTTCTTTACCTCTGTGCCAACTGGGAAGCCCCAATCTCAGTCTTTCCCCTCAAAAACTTGTTCATTACAGAGGGAAAATTAGTGACTTCGTAGAAATGAAAGCTGGTGGCCACCACCTGGGCCAAACAGTGGAGGCTGACATCGCTAGTGATACATACCGACCTCATGGTCTCCTCCAGCAGCCTCCCAATATGCAGCAAGAGGCAAGGCATCCTTTCTACAATGCAAACCCTCGGTCTAATCAGGAGAAACAGCTGGCACACTTAGGTTGAAGGGCATTCTAGAAGATAACTGATGAGGACACACTAACATGTGACGATCTTGAAAAACTGAGGGACCATCACAGGTCAGAGGAGACTAAGGAAGCCAACGGCTAAATGCGGCGGGCGATCTGGAACAGAGCAGGATGTTAAGGGGATAACTGGTGAGACTGGAATGGCGTTGTGACTTAATTCATAGCGTTCTACTGATGTTAATTTCTTAGCTTTGATCATTGTTCAACGGTTATGTAAGATGATACCATAAGGGAAAGTGGGGTGAAGAGTATACAAGAACCCTTTGTGCTGCCTCTGCAATTGCTCCATACATCCAAAATTATCTCCAGACTTAAACAAAATAATAACCAGGGGGTGATATCATTATGGGAAGGGGAAGAAACCGATGAGGAAAGTCAGCCAAGTGATCACTTGACAATTTAGACATAAGAAAATGGGCACTGTGACATTAAGCTTGATAAATTATACCAACCACAATTGCACTTTTCAGTACCCAAGGCACCAACAATTGGATCATTCAAAAACAGCTCCCGTGTTTAACATTTTTATTTTTAACTCTTCTTTGGTAGTACAAAAGTTGTAGAAGTACAAACCAGACAGTTAAAAATACATTTGACACTCAAAACGGTGAAAAATTCCCTTTACAGATTTTTACATCGAGGTGGTAGCCAACTCATTTATTACATCAGAAGTTAGTCCATCATTAGTGTTTTATACAGTAACTTTGTTGTGGCTTCCCAAGCCTTCTAAAGAAGGAGGAAAAACACAAAAGGCCTGTAAACATCAGTTGCACTGGGGACACTTAAGGATTCTTATTAGATAATATAAACCAGTAAAAAGCGCACATGTTGAAAATATTGAATGCTTAACTCTTGGCATATTTGGAAGCCAGTCAGACAGCAACTGCTCAAGTATTAGAAAATATTTAAAACATATGTACTCTTGGTATAAATACAATTTTAAATATTTTGAGTATTTTCTTGCCTGTTGTATTGCTATTTAAAAAAGTGCTCTGACCTGAATAAAATTAAAAAATAATTAAAGCTGAAGAATATCTTACAGTTTATGATATTTTTAAAACAAAAAATGATTCCTTTTTATAAAACTACTGGTCTAGACTGCATGTATATTATTTATATTAACGCACACATCCCCCCCCCCCAAATTCTTATATTGCTACCTTCTGGAGCACAGTGAAATTTATTTCCATATTGCCTTCTCCTGGTCCACTGTGTATATGCATGCACACGTACATCTTTTAATTAGCTGTCAGCAAAAATTCACATGAAATTGAACCTACCATTCACTTAAAAGTTTAGAAAATTTTAGTCTGGTGCCAGAAAAAGAATGGAATGAGTATATTTACAGTAAATACTTTAAAGTACATTTTCATAAGAATTATCTTTTGGGAGTAAATGAGAACTGTGTTTGCTTTTTGCAATCAAGGAAGTGCCCCAAGGCACCACAGCAATACTGACACAGAGGCAGGTCTTGGAGAAGTCCCTATACCTGGACCCCTTTCCTCTTGTCCCAGACCTACCATAAATATACTATTTCCTTCACCTCTGGGTTCTTTCAGGTGTTCTATAAACTTACAGCTTTTTTTTTTAAAAGTGGGGTATTCCAGGCCTACAGGAGAAAGTAACCCTCAAGAATCCTTTAAAAACAGGCACTAGTTACAAGATGGAGAACAGGAAGAACACCAAGGAAAACATACCAGAGGAAGGTGCGGGCCCATCTTACATCAGAAGTGGAGACTGTTTTGTTTTGGTCTTGGGTTATCAAAACAAGACTTTTTTATAGTGACTTTAAACCATTTCCCCCCTTATCCAATGGCTAAATAGATTTGCTTAGCTTGAGTTTAAAAAAAAAAAAAGCATTCCATATTTTATAAGTGACCTAGGAGTGGCATGCCGGTGGCAGATCAGTGCTGATTTCTGGTCTCTGAATCCAAAGTCTAGCGTCTGGTTCCCTCTGACCCCATAATCTCTTGGGGGGGGGATCAAGTACCCAGGGCTAGCCTACCTCTTCAAGGAGCCTTCACCACCAAAGATGCATCTTTTATTTTCTATTACAGTTAAACTGTAAGAGGATCATCTTACAACCAGTAACAAAATGAGATCCAAGGGTTGGGGGAACAGAAGCACAGGTACACAGACGTGTATACACACACACACACACACACACACACACACACGCACACACACACACCCTGAGCATTAGCTCAGACTGTACACAAATACTTCCAGTGTACATAGTGATCGTACTGGAGAAACCACAGTGTGTACACCAAGGCCACGGATGGGGGATTGGGAGGGACAGTGGTTGGGAGGATTAGAAAAATGAGCTCTTTTCCTCCTTGGATATGGAATAAAATTTTTCATCAGGCATTTTTTAAACCAAAATTTGTTTCAAAGCAAACTGAATTCTGTATCCAGCATAGCAACAATATTCCCTTTTAGCTTTCATCCACTTGCCTGCAGACTCTACCATAGAAACTGTATAAAAGATAAAAAATAATTCCCTAGGCAACTTCACATGTCTTAAGTTCTTAGTCTTTTAGAACTCTTCACATATAGTCATACCTGCAAGAGAAAACAAAAAGGTAAAGCATTATAAAAGGCAAGCATCATATCCCATATTAATCTGCCTGAATATTTACAAACATGGGGGAACTGCAATCCATCCTCACCTCGTCCCACCTTATCCCAATCCATCCCATTGCATTTCTTCCCTCATTACAGGTTCTTCTAGAATTCGGTCTAAGGAAATTTAATTACAACAATTTTCAAAGGACCTCTTTATCAAGGTTTTTACAAACCAAGAAAGAACAGAACTTGAGAACCACCCTCGTCTGAGGGCATTGGTCTGTTTTGACACAAGCTTCTGGAATGACTGGTGGGTATTCTCCCTGGATATCCTGTATTGCTTATTCCCAGGAACCTGTCCTTTTTAACTTTTCATTTACATTCTATTGAGTAACAAGCTACAGGGTGAACGTGGTCATCGCAAGGATCCTTACGTGTGTCAGGCACAGTCTTTCCCAAGCCACACCAAACTGAGTTAACTCCACATCTCTACTGAGCAAAGGGGGCAGCCTGACTGGGACTTCGCTGGGCAGGTAAGAACACAGTGACAAAGTGCTCGATCCTCAGTCTTCCTCCTCCTTCGGAAAGCTATATACAATATTTTTAGGTTCTTCTAACAACTGGCCCAAGTCAGTATCTATGGTTAAATTACAAATGATGCCCCTTGTAAACCTGAAAAATAATTTTCTACTTTTTTTTCAAAGGGTTTTTTGCTTGGTTAGTTTACAGTGGTCTCACCTAAGTGACAGAGTTATGTACCCTTTTACTTTCCTGTCTTGAAGATCCAGGATACACAGGCATACTAAAATTCTATGTACGCCTGTGTATACTGACATATACACACCATGCAGGCCAACCTACATCCGGGTAAGGAACAAAACATTCTCTTGTCTCTCCAGATTGTGTTTGCCTATAAATGCTAAACAGAAACAGAGATGAAACCAACTTACAGAAATACCAAGAAATAGAACAGAGTCAATAGTATGTCTTTATTGAAGTATTATTTTTTTTGTTTGTACTTATTTTTTTGTTGTTGTACTTATTTCATAACTCATCCTTCAGGATATGTAATCCAACACTGTCCACATTATCCTTTCCTGTCATTGTGTCATTTATAATATTCAATGAGTGTGTGTGCGTGTGAAAAAGAGAGAGATTTCCCAAACTAAATGGGTTGGGGAAAGGACCCTTATCCATTTAACTGAAAAGGAAATAAAACATTGTTCTCTAAAACAGCATAAACCAAGTTCTTAATTATAAACAAGTAAGTAACTCCCTGCACTTCCCTGTTACAATCTAGCACAAGTGAGCTATGGATTTGTGCCATAAGACTGAACAAAGTCAACTCCAGGAATACTGTCATTTAAGAGCTGATTAATAATTATATGGAAGATATTAGCAAGGAAAAAAAGTAGAAAAGCCAGAGGTAGAAAAATAGAAAAACTGTCCTAAAAGAAGAAAAAGTAAACAAAGAAGAGAGAATTTTCTCAGGAAAACTTTAAACTAGGCCATTAACTAGAAAATAGGTACTCAACTATTTTTGTCCCCTCTTTTTATCAGCTGCTCCCTCAGACCTGGACTTTCTTGCATCACAGAAGCAAGAAGGTCAAGAGCAAGGGATGTCAGGCTTAGAATGAAATGTTTCATCAAAGTAAGCATTTTCATCATTCCAACTTAGTAGAACTTCCCGTTTAGAGTTCTTTGCACAGGTTTGACCAACTTTAAGGAGTGGGCATGGAAGACCAAGGCTGGCTGAAAAGGAAGAGGCTGGCGCCAGTGGCCTGTCCCCAAATCCAGACCCTTGTGACTAGCTGGTGAACCTCGGCCTCGCTGCAGCATCCCTCACAGAGCTGTTGGGGGTTTTACATAAGCGGATTTACATGCACTGCTTCACACAAGGCCAAGCAGTCAGTAGCCTCCTAAGAGTCAGCTGCCATGATCGTGGCCAGCATCCCATCGCAGTGGCTGTCTTCCACAATGGTCTTCTGTGGCTGATTAGAACTGCACCGCACCCCATATCTTTGAAAGAGGATGTGAAAAGTACAAACTGCTGCTTAGAGCCTTGATTACTAATACCAGAAACAAGGCAGAGAAAAGGAAAGTTAATCTTTTCAGGGGCTACTGAAAGCTACCCAGCACTGATTACAGTTCTGGGCTCTCCCTCTTCACAAAGGTACACTTAACAAAAGGGAAAACTTGACCAGCGTGGCAGCTATCAATTCCCAGGTAAATACCTGTCTTATCTGAGCAATAATCCAGAGGAAAGAAGACACCAGGTTCTGAACAAGTTCTAAATTTCCAGCTGCAGCCTTATTTCTGGTACTGTGTCATGGTGCATTTGACACTGTTAAATTCCTTCTCATTTCACTCTACTGCTGTGAATACAACTGTATTTATAAACAAACATATATTTTAAAACAGTATTTCTATACCACAGCACATTAATGTTAAAGATCTTACACAAGTGATTACTCAAGCTGGGAGAAATGAAACAAAACTTCCATATACTGAAAAGACAATTCAGAAGTCCCAAGTGTGACCATTTCCATCATAGAACAAGACTGATGGACAGAAATTAAGAACGTTAAAGAAAAAAAAATCTAGAAAAAAGTGATCATCTTTTTCTCTAAAGTTTACTGCTTTCTACACAATTCTAACAATAAAAACGATCATTCCATTATTAGGGTTCCTCACAAGCCACAGGAGAACTTTGATTAGAACACATATGTGCCTTACTAAAAGGGATTCTCCAGAAAAAAGGATCTGACCACTTTAATAATGAGAACCATGGTATAAGAAGTTAGAAGCCTAAAAATATTCATGAACAGTGAACACTAAGACCTCAAAGGACAGGGGATTAAGGAAGGAGCACTATCTGATTGCTAACAATAGTGGCTGACACTTACACAGTGCTACGTACCAGGTACTGCTGTGCCAAGCACTCTGGATTCAGTAACTCACTCTTTCCAGTGACTCCATGAGTGAAGGCCAACTCTCCTTTTTCCATAAGTGGACGCTGAGGCCAGCAGGTTCAACAGCTCACCCAAGGCCACACAGTTAGTAATAGGAAAGCAGTGGTTCCAGCCCAGGAAGTCACACCCGGGAGCCCATAGTCACTACCACACCAATCACAGGGAGACATTCACGGCACCGTGGGGTCTTCCAAAGCCTGCCCTTGGCTGCTCTTCCCTGAGCAACACCAGTGGGGAAGCTGTCCACTCCCTGGAGCTTAGAATTTTCTCACATTAGATGTGGGTATTATGGAGATGACTGAGGGCTAATCTGAGTTATAGCTTCACAGAACTATTTTAAGATCTTTTGATGTGGTCCGTTTTGAAAGTCTTTATTGTATTTGTTACAACATTGTTTCTGTTTTCTGTTTTGGATTTTTGGCCACGAGGTATATGGGATCTTAGCTCCCCAACACGAATCAAACCCACACCCCTTGCCCTGGAAGGTGACGTCTTAACCACTGGACCACCAGGTAAGTCCCAGCTTCACAGCAACTTAGAGGTGTTCATATATCTAGCAACAGTGGGCTTCCCAAGTGACAGGTGAGCTTGTGATTTGCCAATCCAGTGGATGGTGAGAATCAGAGCACTTTATTCCAAGTAAAGTGGAAAGTTATTCTGTATCTGAAAAAACAAGGGTTCACTTGGGAAGGATTTAAATGAAATACAGCAGTTCCCTATTGATCTCAATACACCTCTGATTCAACATCTACACTAAGCTCCAGGCAGAATCACTTATGACGCCGAACAGTCCCACCTCTTTCTACTAAGGAAAACAAAACAAGCTAAATGCTGCCTCTCCACTGCCTTGCCTTTAGTAGATCTCTCTTGCTCATGCTAAGTCACTTCAGTTGGGTCAGATTCTTTGTGACCCTATGGACTGTGGCCCACCAGGCTCCTCTGTCCATGGGATTCTCCAGGCAAGAATGGGTTGCCTGGAGTGGGTTGCCATGGTCTCCTCCAGGGGATTTTCCTGACCCAGGGATTGAACCAGCATCTCCTAGCATCTCCTGCATTCCAGGTGGATTCTTTACTGCTGAGCCACCAGGAAAACTCCAGTAAGTCTCTACCTGGGTGTCAAATAAACAAAACCACAACATCTTATAGGTTACATCTAACCTGCCTCTCTGAGCCTCAGTAAAATTAAGAAACATCACAAACTATTCATTTGGGGGATTTCCCTGGTGATCCAGCGGTTAAAACTATGTGCTTCCACGGCCAGGGGCACAGGTTCGATCCCTGGTCAGGAACTAAGTAAACCACATGCCACATGGCCAAAAAAAAATTTAATTTTTTACACTTTTATTTGCTAAGTGTTCAAATAGGCTCCATCTGACACAATATTGCAATGATAACATGAAGCGTTTGCCTATTTAGCAGTTGCAAAGTGCCAAGGAACAACATCCCTATGAGGCAGGTGGTAGTAGGAGTAGGAGTAGTATTAAGCCCATTTTACAGATGGAAAAGCCAAGGCATCAGAGGCTAAGGAACTTGTCCAAGAATACACAGCTGTAAAATGCCAGGCCAGCACTTGCCACAAGGAGTCTGGTTCCAGAACCTATACTATGGAGCTATTACAACATCCTTGTGAAAAATAGGCGACTTCTAGAAAACAGGGACTACTGTTTATTTAGCTATTTAAAGTTAGTAGTTCAAAGTCTTGAGTTACAGATTAGGAAATATAAAAATCCTGAATATGATTATTAATTTTCTCTTCTTTCCCATTTTAGGCCAAAATGTCTCCAAAGGCATTTCCTAGGACGCCTTAGGTCTGCCCTTCCTTTCAACCTCCAAAATCCCCGTGAGTCCCCGGTGCTGCAGCTTCTGTGGTGAAAGGGCAGGCATCGCAGCCCTCTTTCCCAAGCCTTGTCAGAGGGTGGCAGGACCACCTGGGAGGACAGATAAGCTCCCTAAGGGGTCAGTGGGTCACCGTCCAGTCAGCACGAGGGAGGCACCCTGGAGCAAACCCTGCTAGGGAGATAACTGAGGAGAGGAGACAGTTAACTTTGGTGGCAAAACAAAACCAAACCTCTGGGCCCCCAAGTTATCTAAATTCTGGGAATACTGACAAACGTTTCAGTCTCTTCTGCACACAGATCAAAGGTGTGGAGAATAATTCAGAACACTACAGTTGATGACAGCAAAGTATGTTTTAGGTCCACCCCAGACTCTCAGATTACGTCCATAAATGTTTTGGGGGCTATTCCCAACAACACAGAACCAACAGTGCATACAACATTTTAAATGAGTCCAGCATGTCCACTCCCTGTGGCTCAATCAATGTGGGAGAATAAAAAATAGTCTACGGAAGTTATCAGTCATCAACTTCAATAAAAAGGAAGGTGCAGACAAGTATCTAAGCTCTTTATTTGTAGAAGGGCAAAGGAGGGGGCTGCAGACACATATGTATTTTTTTTTAATTATTTACATATTTACTTGGCTGTGCTGGGTCTTAGTTGCAGTGCGTGAGATCTTAGTTCCCCAACCAGGGATTGAACCCACATCCCCTGCACTGGCAGGTGGGTTCTTAACCACTAGACCACCAACGAAATTCTGACACATATAAGTGCTGTATAAGCGGGTCCATGCATGGCAATATCCTGAAAGGATATTGAGGACACGACAACCGTGGTCCCCTCTTGGGAAAAAGCCTGGGAAATGATATGTGCGTGGTAGGGGTGAAAGGGTGTACACAGGATAAAGACTTGGTTTTTCAAAGACATTTTTCTCTCCACAACTTTTTAATGCTATTTGAATACTATATTGCATGCATGTCTCATTTTTCCATTTTTAAAAGTGATTCCATTTCAAACACTTGTAATAGCCAGGCCCTCAGAAGCAGTGAAGGGGATGAACTATCAGGAAGTCCAAGCTCAGGCTCTGGAATGAACCATCCCCGGTGACCTTGAACAACATCCATAATGTCCCAGGGCCTCCTTATTCTTAAACGAGGGGACGGGGACATGGGGAGAAAAATTACTACAAAAACTAGCAGAAGTTCCATGACAGCGTGGCCCACCTCTGTCCCTTTTCCACACTGTTGCATTCCTAAGGCCCGGCACATAGCAGGGGCTCAATAAATACTTTTAAAACTGTACTTGAACTGACCCGAATTAGCCATCACAGCTCCTCTGAGATCTCAAAGTCTATGATCTCAGTCTACTTGTAAGAAAACAGAATAGCTCACAAATTTGGACTGAGCCAGACACAGCTCAAACAGCCAAAAGACATCAGGTGGTCCCCATAGGAGAGTTGATAATGTTGACATGATCACCACAGTGAATTACAGGGCTACACTGAATGAGGATTGTTTTCTCTGTTGAAGCAAAGCTCCCTTGAACTTCAAAGCCACATTGGAGCATATTGGCTCCAATGTGTGGATTTCTTCCCACCTAAGCCCTCTCCTTACCTAGTTCAGGGATCTGGGAAAAATTGATCCCATTGAGCCTGGCTCTTCAACCACAAAGTGCAGAAGATGACCACCCATAACTCATCAGGTTTCATTCAAATGTCTATCCCCCACTCAGCTCTTCTCTTCTGCCTGGTTCTACAGGCCTGTGTTTTGTACAGGCAGTGAGCAGTCAAGGACAGACGTTAACCTCCCTCCACTTCCATATTTAAGATGGACTCAATGGGTTTGGTCTTTCATGTAAGAACATGTAAGAACAGCACAAGCATCAAACAAAGTACTTCTTTTACTCTTTAGAAATGTATTCTGCCATTTCTAAACCAGCCAGGTGGTCCTATCCATGGCTATTTGAGTGTAGTTTCTGTCTATAAATGCCAAGGGACCAATTGAAGGGGCTTCCATCAAATTTGAGATTCTTTGGCTTTAAAGAAAAAGAAGTATTTTGCCCTGAAAAAAATATAAGCTATAGAGAAAAAATTAACTCATGGTACCTCAAGTTTCTCAGGCTTCCCAGGTGGCACTAGTGGTAAAGAATCCTCCTGCCAGTGCAGGAGACATAAGAGATGTGGGTTCGATCCCTGGGTCTGGAAGATCCCCTGGAGGAGGGCAAGGCAACCCACTCCAGTATTCTTTCTTGGAAAATCCCACGGACAGAGGAGCCTGGGAGACTACAGTCTATAGGGTTGAAAAGAGTCGGACATAACTGAAGCGTCTTAGCATGCATGCACACGCACCTAAAGCTTTCCACCATCCTCTCCTTCCCTGGAGGGTTAACAAAAGCCACGCTGCGGACAGAAATAAAGCAACATACCCTCAGGGGAGCCCCAGTGGGGACCACCACTGCACTGCCTGTCACAAGAGTTCAAAAGCAAAACGAAGAAAAGCATGCCTTCCCTTACCGTGAAAGAAGGAAATGAAAGCCCTTAAGGTCAGGAGAGCTGACCTTGTTGTGCCTGGCCGTGGTCCTAAAGAGGAAGGGAGCATCATCCCTGAGATAGTCTTGGCAAATAGGAGACTTTTATGCCTGAGCAGAGCCCCAGCCACACAGCAGCAGAGTCAAGTACAGATAATTCAGTCCACATGACCTCTTCATATAACCCCTCCTCTGACCTCATAAAAAAATTTAAGTTACAACACTTTTCAATTGCCTTGTTACTAATTCTGATTCCACCTCCAGTAAGAGCAGCATGGTTATGTCTAAGCCCCTCTTAACACAAACAAGAAAATAGCCCAAATTCCTAAGGGACTTGCCAAGTATCTATTTCTGAGATGTCATCAGAGGCCAAAGCTCCAATGTTCTTAAGAAGTAAAAAGGGAGTCATAGTATCCAAAAGTGATGCCTGAGGAATGAGCTAATGAATAACGAAGACCCCTGAGAGTGGGATGGATATTACTGATAACAGTGAATAGTGAGTTAGTTAAAACTCACTCTGTGCCAAGGCCTGATTTAAGAACTATACATATACAGTATGTCATTCATGGCCAACAACCTCCCCACAAACCACTTTAAAGATGAAGAACTGAGGATTGGAAGGGTTAAGTAACTTGCTGAAAACAACTGGTAGTTAGTGACACAGTTAAAATTAAACCTAAGCAGTCTAGGGACTTCGCTGGTAGTCTGGTGGCTAAGAATCCATCTGCCAGTGCAGGAGACACAGGTTCGATCCCGGGTCTGGGCACCAGGATCCTACATGTCTCAGGACAGCTAAGGCCGTGCACTGCCACTGTGAAGCCCTGGAACCCTAAAGCCAGTGCTCTGCAACAAGACGAACCACTGCAATGAGAAGCTGGGCTCACTGCAACTAGAGAAAGCCCGTGTGCTGCACCATAGAGCCTGTGCACAGCGGAGCCAAAAATAATAAAATAATTTAAAAGTAAAAAATGGTTAAAGTTAAAAAAAAAAAGAATTCTTAAACAACCCTCCTACCCCCCACAGAAAAACCTAAGCAATTTAAAACTCCACTGTTCTTTTTTCTTTTTCCCTTGGCTGCACACTCAGCTTGGGGGATCCCCTTAGTTCCCCACCCAGGGATCGAACATGGGCCCTCAGCAATGAGCTTGTGATGTCCCAACCACTGTACCACCAGGAAATCCCTAAAACTCAGACTTTAATCACTAAGCTAAAGGACTGAAATGAGAATTAATAGAATAGCTCCAATAACAAAAAAACATAAAACAAAAAGATATCTGATACAATTTTTGTTTTCATAAAAAACAGTGTTCTGTAAGCTTACCAAATCAATGTTTTCAATAAGGTACGACCATAAATTGGAAAAAAAAAAAGGGGGGGCAGATACTTCAGAAACATGTGCTGGAGAATGCTTACGACAGCATCGTTTTTAAAAAGCAAAAGACCAATGATAATGAAGACAAAGCAGTGGCATTTGGAGGCTGAAAGCAATTTGATTTATTTAACTTTGAAGAACAAAAGCTTATTCTTCTAACAAGAAATCAAAACACATTTTCTGTGGAAAAAAGAAACCATTTTAACCGCATTGCCAAAATAAATCAGGCAGAGAGCAAGTCAGATCCAGCCACAAAAAAGAACTCAGGCCAAGGAAACAGAGGGGAAAAAAATGCCAAACAGCAGATTTTGTTTTTTAAAAATAGAAGGAAAATGACAATAAAAATTACTTTAAAAGAAAAAATTTAAAAAAAGAGAGAAGGAGATGGAGAGAAATCCTAAATCCAGTTTGTGGTATCAGCCACTGGATTTTTTTTTTAAGAGAAGGAATCCTAACCACCGGGTGGATGTGCATTTGCACTCAAATATTTGAATCAGTCTTACATTACAACAGTAGCCCTGGGTGGCTCAGATAGTAAAGAATCTGCCTGCAATTTGGGAGACCTGGGTTCGATCCCTGGGTTGAGAAGATCCCCTGAAGAGGGAAACAGCAACCCACTCCAGTTTAAAACAAGGCATTTCAGTAAAATAGCGGGGCCAAAAAATCCAAATTTAACAAAAATATTTTTCAGGAAAAAAATACAACTCTAAAAACTGTATTAGACAATGCAAAGATATACAACACGCCCGTCTTACTAGCTACATTCCACTGCAGATTTTTTGATTCAGCTCAGAACCAAGTATCTGGGTCCAGGAGGAAAAACTTCCAGATTTCTCTAGTTGGAAAATCAAGTCCTATTAAATAGCCATCTCTTGGAGGATGAGAAATAATAAGAAACCAAGCAAGAAAAAATTTCATGAATACATATTTTTAAGTGTCAATGAGTATTCCCTTCCCTCCTTTCTTAGAGTCCATTCTCTGTTGGGCTCACCAGACATCCTTACTCAGCAAGTCCCAATCCCAGTAGACTCTAAACCCAGGACCTGATTTCCCCAGACCTGGCTGAGTGGTAACGTCTGGGACTCCAGGAGCCAGACTGCCTGGGCTGGACTCTAAACTCTACCACATTCTTACTGCTAACTTGAAACAAGTTGCCTTCAACTCTGTGTGCTTAACCTGGCACCTCCCTACTACTGTTGTGAAGATAAGCCCATTAACACAGACTCCTTCCAAAGCATGCCCGGTACACAGTAGATACTCAACACACACCATGTATTATAAATAAATTAGTCCCATGGGCATTCATGACACTATTCTCTCTACTTTTGAGTCTCTTTGAAATTTTCCAAAATAAATATAATTTTTTTATTCCAAAATTAATTAAAAAGTTGAAGGCTCAGAAAACACACCCCTTTCTAAGGTCACTCATGTGCTTGTTGATCCTTTGGTCAGCACTTGCATTCAATTGATGAATTCAGTATCCTATTTCACGTTCAAGAAATCCAAGAGTAAGAGCAGTTAAGGACAATTTCCAAGCAGCAAAGCTAGGATGAAAGCCCAGGTCTCCTAATCAAATCCAATGCTCTTTCACAAAATCCTGGTAGATGACTGGATGCTTTGCAGAGAGTATCGAATTTTAAACCAGTGAGATGTGGTCAGGATTTCGGATGACTGGATCAAATCCAGATATAGACAGAATTTGGACCAAGAACACTAGTTGAGCAAGCCTAATTGTTTTAACCTTCCCAGATCCGGAGTGCTTCTGTCCGGGCAGTAGTGGCCAAAACCAGCCACGGCACATTAGCAAGGCTGTATCAGGCTGGGCCGGACCAAGGATCACCTTGCACTTCCTGCCTGAGGGCAAACAGTGTCTTCTTACCCACAGTCTGCTCCATTCCTCAACACACTGCCAGGCTGATGACTCATATGCAGAACTGTCATTACAACTCATGCTTTCTTTGCAGCTGAACTGGCTGGCCTTCCTCACCTTAGACTTGAACAGCCACATACTTCCCTTCCCAAAAGGCAGGCCTTCATGCTTTCAGGCAGAATGCTTCTCTAATTGACCAAAATCACTCAGAATTCCAGTTCTAACATCTGAGGTACCATCTACTCTGTCAATAACACTTTCTGCAACAATGGAAATGTTCCGTATCTACATTGTCCAATATGGCACACCCTAGCCATCTATGGCTACTGAACACTTAAAATGTGACTAGTGCCACTGTAGAACTAAATTTTTTATTTTAATTAATTTAACTTTAAGTAGCCATAGATGACCAGTGACTACCATATTAGACCACCAGGTTCTAGATCATTGGTGGAAATGTTCTGCATTCACAGGTCTTCAGCTGCCCCTTCATGAGCACCCCAGGATGACAGAAGAGTGTGGCTGGTATTACAGTCACAGACCTCAGTTCAGATCAGCTCCTCTTTCCTGCTATGTGACCCACACCATGTATAAGTTTTACCCTTTCCATGCACTGGTTTCCTCACCTATAAAGCAGGGATCAAAGTATTCATCCCATTAGGAAATGTTTACAACAGTGACATGTGAGATATATATCTCAGTACACATCCAAAAGACTAGAACTCTGAACTGACTTTTATTATCTTCATCATCCACTTCCTTTTTCTTAATACTGGTTCCCTTCTCAAGGCACGAGTAACTGACTAAAAAGGAACTCTGCTTTTAAGAAAGCCCCTATTGGGCTTCTCAGCTCACGGGGAGGGGCCGGATCTTCCCAAGGGCAAGACAGCAAGAGATAGTCCTGGAAAGCTAGGAGAACCCCTATGTCTTATGGAATTCGGGGGCACAATTCCTCCAGATGACTTCTGGCTCATCCCCAACCCTCTGAGCCTGGGCAGGTTATCAGAGAAGCTCCGATCAAAAGCCACTTCTCCCCCCACGCAGCCACACTGACCACAAGTGAATCCACTTATAATAATTAGTAGCACTGACTGAGCATTTCCTATCTGCCAGGCCCTGGGCTTCCTGCGTTATTTCCCTCATATCCTATTGCCATCCCTCGAGGCAGGCAGTATCATTTTTACTTTCCAGTGAGGAAAGTGAGGCACAGAAAGCCCAAGCACCTGCCCAGGGCCCAGTGCTAGTGAGTGGTAAACTGGGACTTGAACCTGGTAGCCTGATTTAAAGGTTCAGGCTCAGCGTTGCTATTTCACTGTACCTTCTAGGACCCTGCCTCCCCCTCCCTTTGTAAGTGGAACCTCTCTTGCATTAACACTCAAGCTCTGATGGTTCCACTGAAGACTCTGGAGCTGGTCACTCCCTTCCTTTTATATATAATAAATAACATGAAAGGGATGGGCAGGACTCAAGCCAGAACAAAAAGCGAAGAGGAAGATAAAAGCTAGGCCAATATCAAATTAGCAGAGGCTTTATTTTAAAGTAATATCTTCCGAAGTTAAAACAGCCAAACTAAGAAGCATTCACTTTTGCTTTTAAATTGCTTCAAAATATCTGATGGAAAGAGTAATATTTCTACTGGGGATATTTTAGAACTGTGACGCATCAAACAAAACTAGTTTCTCAAAGAAAAAAGCATTGCTTTGCTTGCTCCAGTCTTTAAAGTCACTGGGAACCTAGAAGTGACAACAAGATTATGTGTCATTTGGCCAGAATGGTTTTAAAAGGATTTTTAACCAAGCTGCCAACATTTAAACGTCTGTGGTGATTTCACATGTAAAAACTCCTAGATTTCTATCTTTTTTTTTTTTTTTTTGCAAAGATAAAGCCACACTAAGTGCCTCCTGCTTTGTGGGCATGCAAACCCTATAGATGGGGCATGGGATCTCTAGTTTACTACAATCTCCACCACTCCACATTGCCTCATAAGTAATCCTCCCTCCCCATCACCGCATAGGCCAAGCCTCTAGAGGTACCTGTGTTGATGGGCTCTTCACACAAAGCTCTGGCAGACAAGCGATGGTGTTCTGTCCCCTAGAACCCTACCTGCTCCACTCCTATGTCCTTGCTGAGTCACTCTCATGTCACCATGGACCCCGGGGGTGCTCTTCAGCACCTTCTCCCCGCCAGGTACCACCCCACCCCCCATGCCACCACAACTCCAACTTACCTGCTACTCTGTGTCACTTTGCTGTCTCTTCACAGGCGTCATCGGCACCTCCCCATTGACACCGTCAGTCCCGCTAACCGACATCAAACTTCTCCGCTCCTTCTGATTGGACTTAGGTTCCACTTTTGTAACTCTAAACCTGAGTGGGTGGAGCGGCGGGGGGGGGGGGGGGGGGAGGAGATATGATGGGTTTTGCTTTTCCACTGAACAAGAATCATGAATGAACTAAAAATCCACCTGGAGGATCCCAAAATAAATGCAGCCAAAAGTTAGGACAGCAGTGAAAATCACCATATTCACATGTGCACACTACTATAATTAATAAAATAACCAACAAGAGCCTACTATATAGCACAGGGAACTATACTCAATATTTTGTAACAACCTATAAGGGAAAAGAATCTGAAAAAGAACATACATGTGTGTGGTGTATGTAATAAAAACCGAATCACTGTACTGTACACCTGAAACTAACATGACATTTTAAATCAACTGTACCTCAGTTTAAAAAAAAATTTTTAAAAAGAAAAGAAATTCACCATATACAACAGGAGGGACCATCCCACAGAGCAAGGCACCCTGTCCCCTGCCAAATGTCTCAGCTACTGTTCACTTAACACATCACGGACTCCGCTACACAGTTTATAGAGCATGTGAAAATGCACCAAGAAACAAGGACACTCAAATATGAAACAGCCTCAGAGCTGTGGTTTCTAACAAGGACCTGAGCATTTACATCAGTTGTTTTAACCACAGAGACTGGATAAAAGCCTGACTAGTATGTAAATCAGATGTTCACGAGGCAGTTGCCTTCCTCAAATTTTCCCTGGCAGAATGTCTATCTCTACACACACACACACGCACGCACACACACACACACACACACACACACACACACACGGCCCCAATCCTCAAATTTTCCCTGGCAGAATGTCTATCTCTACACACACACATGCACGCACACACACACACACACACACACACACACACGCACACACACACACACACACACACACACACACACGGCCCCAATCACATGTTTGTCAGCATCAGTCAGAGGCAGGGTTTTTGTGTATGTTTGGGTTTTGTCTTTCTTTTTTTAAGCAAATTTGGGATTTCATTAAGAGCTAAGGAATTTGAGAGAAATTTTCCTAAGAATTAAAAGAGAAGGAAAATTTATTCAACTGGACGACTTTTCTCATCTATCACCATCAATACCCTTAAGCCTTTTGTAAGTCTCTAGTCCTGGTCTTCATTTCCCTCATAACAATCTAAAATAAATTCTCCTTCTTTGTCCAAAATGAGCTCACCCACCAGAAGGAGGAGGGAGATGCTACGGAAGAGAAAGGAGGATCAGGAAAGAAGATGTCACCACAAACCTAGATAGTCAAACTCTAAGACTCTCTTGAAGCAACATATGCTGAAAAGTGGCCTGTGATCATTTAACATCCATAGTATTTATTCCAGTAATACTTCCAAGACACAGAGTTGGATGTGGCTTTTTTTTTTTTATTGGAGTATAATTACTTTACAGTGTTTGTGCTAGGATCTGGGACATTTAAAAAAGCCATGTTGAATCTGAGTAGAAAGTTTCAGCAGATTTTTTTTTTTTAAAGCAAACAAAATACACTTTGTCCAAACAACTTGCAGGTTCTCACCCCACTCTACATTCATAAGCTCCCATGACTCTGTTCTGAATAAAACAGCACGGTCACGAGTTGCACTGTTCTACTGTAAGTGGCAAAGAGCCATGCAGTCTTCTCCTTGTTGCCTGGGCAACACAAGGTAAAACTCAGGGAGATTCAAATAACAAAATAATAACAGACAACAATTCCTTATTTCTAAGGTTTATTTTATATTGCAGCATAGTTGATTGACAATGTTGTGCTAGTTTCAGGTGTAGAGCTCAGAGTGATCCAGTTATACATACACACGTAACCATCCTTCAAACTCTTTTCCCACTTAGGTTACTGCATAATATTGAGCAGAGTTCCCTATGCTGTACAGTAGGTCCTTCTGGTTAATAAGAGCCAACAATTCTTGAGTGTATAATAATCGACAAAGACTGAATTAAGATCATTACAAGAGTCACCTTATTTAGTCTTCACAGCCACCCAATGAGGTGTTGCTGTCATTCCCCTTTTATAGAGGGGGATACTGAGGCACAGAGAGAAGGAACAGTTGGTAGTGATGCCAGGACTCAAATGAGGGCAATCTGGTGAGTCTAGGCTACTCTTCCTAGAGTTATCAGCAGAGAAAGCAGGACCATGTAGGCAGCACTGTCATTGTTTGCTCCGGGCTTCGCCAGCCTGGCTCCAGCATGCTTCCTCTCCACCACTAATCCCACTGCCTTTGCCCCTGCAGCGTTAGCCATGCAGTTCCGCGGGACTCTCAGAATCAACCAAAAATGCTCTGTGTTTATGTGTGTGTGCTTAGTCACTCAGTCATGTCCTATTTTTGCAACCCCATGGACTGCAGCCCGCCAGGCTCCTCTGTCCCTGGGGATTCTCCAGGCAAGAATACTGGAGAGGGTGGCCATGCCCTCTCCTGGCCCAGGGATCAAATCCAGGTCTCCTGCACTGCGCGCAGATTGTTGACATCTGAGCCACCAGGGAAGCTCACGACGTATCAGCAAATTACTACCTTGGTCGTTCAGACCGTAAAGAATCTGCCTGCAATGCGGGAGACCTGCATTCTCTCCCTGGGTCAGGGAGATCTCCTGGAGAAGGGAATGGCAACCCACTCCAGTGTCCTTGCCTGGGAAATCCCATGGACAGAGGCACATGACGGGCTGTAGTCCCTGGGGTCACCAAGAGTCAAACCCAGCTAAGTGACTAACACACACACATCGTCAAATTGACTCATCACCCCCAAAGACCTCCGCATCACACATAGGTCACCAGTAAATGGAACTTTAAGACTGGGGAACCAGGGCACAGAGGAGGGAAACTAAAGAAAGCAGTCGCGGGAACCCACATGGTCTTACACGGCAGAGACTGGAGAGCAGTGGACCAGCTCCTTCTCTTTCCTTCTTCCCAGCACGTGGCTGGATGACATTTCCTACCTCCCTGGGCATTAGGTGTGGCCGAGTGATTGAACCCCAGCCAGAGGAATGTGAGCCAGAATGAAATGTGCCACTTCAGCCTCATCCCATTAAAACCTCTTGTGAACAATCCTCTGAGGACTTTCTCCTGGTAGCAAACCTGGCACAGGCACAAGATGAAAAGGACCTGGGGCTCGGGATGACCGCTCCAAGAGCCACCAGCGATCTGATCTCCACGGGTGACACACACTTCTGTGTAGAGTGGAGATTCCTTATCTGTTAGAGGAAGTGAGATGCTGTCACTTGACCAGGCCAAGGGTTGCCCAGAGAGTTGATTTCTGGGTGTGTCTGAGGGCATTTGCAAAAGGCTTTTGCAGAAGACATTAGCATTTGAATTGGTAGATTGAGTAAAGATCATTTTCCTCAACGCAAATGAGAATCATCCAAACCCTCAAAGGCCTAAATAGAACAAAATGGCAGAGGAAGATTGAATTTGCTCTTTTTCCTTGAGCTGACACATCACTCTTCTTTTGCCATCAGACATGAGCATTCCAGGTTTCTAGGCCTTCAGACTGGGGCCAGGACTGACGTCATTGGCTTGCCTGCTTCTCAGACCTTTGGGCTTAGACTGAATTGCCATCAGCGCTTCTGGTTCTCCAGATTGCAGACAGAAGGTCGTGGGGCTTCTTGGCCTCCATGATCATATGAGCTAATTCCCATAATAAATCTCTTCTCATACATATGTATGTGTGTGTGTATATCTATATATATATATATATAATAAGGTGGAGGTGGTTTAGTCGCTTAAGTCATGTGCAACTCTTGGCGACACCATGGATTATACATAGCCTGCCAGCCTCCTCTATCCATGGGGTTTCCCAGCAAGAATACTGGAGTGGGTTGCCATTTACTCCTCCAGGGGATCTCTCTGATCCAGGAATCAAACCCACATCTACTGCACTGGCAGGCGGATTCTTTACCTGAGCCACCAGGAAGCATAACATAGAATTTTATTGATTATGTATATATATATATATATGCACGCTCAGTTGCTTCAATCATGTCCAACTCTTTGCAACCCTATGCACTGTAGCCTTCCAGGCTCCTCTGCCTATGGGATTCTCCAGGCAAGAATACTGGAGTGGGTTGCCCTGCCCTGCTCCAGGGGATTTTCCCGACCCAGGGATTGAACCCATGTCTCTTATGTCTCCTGCATTGGCAGGTGGGTTCTTTACCACTAGCGCCACTCTGGAAAGCGTGCGCACACACACACACACACACACACACACACACACACACACACACAAAATACATACAGAATCTTATTGATTCTGCTTTTCTGGAAAGCCCTAATACAGCAAGAAATTAATTTGTTACCTTAATCAATACATTTCACATCTGATCTCACAATAGCCACTTCTTGGAATTCTTCTGTTGGAAAAATGCAGGACTCAGACCAGAAAACATCAAAGAAGCCAAGAGACAGGACCAAGCCAGGCTCAGAGAACACACACTACATTTAACAGGTGTACAAATCCACACAGCAGAACAACCATGTCACACAAACCCCAAGCACCCCAGGACTCACCTGCCCACAGAGAGGACAGTGACCTCTCCTTGGCGCCTCAGGCGGCCCTCTTTGGACTTGTTGGTGGGTTTTATGAAGTGCCACCGCTTGTGCCTACACCGATGACACACGTCCCGCTCGACGGGACCCCCCACTGTGTGCAGATGGTGGCCGCAGATGTGCTTCCCTGGGGTGCCCCCTGGTGACAAGGGCCCGGGGCTCACTGGCGGGCTCCCAGGAGTGCTGGGAGTCACTGGGCTAAGATAGGAAGAAAAAAAGGAAAAGGTTACTTAAAAGAAATAGCTATGCCATTCATTCCCTCTGCAATGTAAGAAAGGTTTAAATCAAAGGGAAAAAATGCCTCTTCCAATTATACAAATGGGCTTTGTGGACTGATCTCAGGCAGCAGGTACTCAGCTTTTGAGACTATACAATGACAGCTCATTGTGAACAGTAATGATGTGATTTATCACTTCCAGTTAACTGGTTGGAATTAAACCACTGCTTAATAAAGATGCACTGTTTGTCTTTGAAGTACGAGGTTTCTTTCCTTGTATGGCTGATCTCCCTTCTCATATGATCTAATTTCATGCAAACTAATTTCTCATACTTACCCAAAATGCCTCCTAGATCTCTAAGCAAAGAGAGGCCCTGAATATATATATATATACCCTGGAGGAAAGAAAAACTTAAATTCCAATCAAATCATTGGATGACTTAGGAAAGAACATTTGATCCAGTCTGACTATTGGGTCAAAGAAAGAAAGCTTTTAGGCCAAGATTTCAAAAGTGATGCTCAAAAGAGATGTTAATAATAGTAATAATAAAAAACCTAACAGCATTCTAAGCATTCGATCTTTACAAAAGCTCTACATTGGAATTATTTAAAAATGAGGACACTGAGCCTCAGAGTAGTTAAGCAACTTGCTCAAGGTCACACAGCTAATAAGTGATGGCTCTGAGATCCAAAGCAAAAAGACTAAATCTGAATCCATGATCTTAACCGTCATGCTACTGTGCTTCAGAAACAGGGGAGACTACTTTGATAACCTAGAAGAAACCCAGCCAGACCATCCAAAGTATAAAAAGCACAAGTCTAACGGTTAGATGCTGGCTGGTTTCCAAAGGCATGTGTCAAGCCTCTGGTCCTCTAGAGAAGGAGGAGTTAGGACAGGGCTGGCCGGACCAGGAATCTGCACTCTGACACAGTATAGGTGGGTGTGAGTGTGGGTGTGGGCCAGTCAGCACGTCACAGCAGAGCCTGACTCCTGAGACCAAGCCAAGAGTCCCAAAGGCACGTGGAGGTCTCATGATAGCATCAACCAGCCTTCACGCTACACATAACCAGCCCACCCATCCACTCCAAAAGGAGCATGCATAATTGAAGAAAAATTCTCAAAGACCCTAAACAGCCAAATGTTTCCTGGTGTTCGTTAAGGATACTTTTTAGGCTGTTAAAAACACACAGCTGCAGCTTTCTGGGGTAAAACAATGTTAATACCACATATTAGGAGGTTGGATTGAAAGTTTAACAACATTCATTCAAGAAACATTTATCAAAAGAAAAACAAAGAAGCAATTATGTATAGCACTGTGCACAAAACCCAATGATGGGGACTTCAGGGTGCTCTAAAATGACTGGGGTGACACGGTCCTTAGATGAGGAGCCTGTGGTCAGGCTGGAACGTGGGGGGACCCACAGCCCATAAGTCTCTATGAACTACACCACCAGGGCTCCCAACACTGGCCTGCCTGAAATGAGTCACCTCACTGAAACGCAGATCTAATGTGGCCAGTTTCACAGACATGTATGAAACAGCTAAGATGTGCTGCGTGCACAACCCACAGAGTAAGCAGAAAAAGGTCCAAACCCCTTGCCAGGTCACTCAGACCCAATTTGCTTCCTTGATCCTTCTTGCTTCTGTTCACAGCACATCCTCAGGCCACCCTAGACTGAACCTTCCCAGGCCATCCCACACTTTCACTCTCCTGGGCCTTCTTTCCTGAACTTTCTCTCCCCACAAGCTTCCCCTACTTCTTGCCTCTACTCCTCATTAGACTGAGTCCTCCTTGGCAAGGATGTATGAAGGCCCAGCTCCAGCATCATGCCCAGCACACAGCAGGCACTCAGTAAATGCTCTCTGAAGCATGAAAGACTACACAGAAATATAGTTGCTGGTGATTATAATTACAACCGACCGTGAAGCTCAACAACCATAATCTAAAAAAAAATCCATGCCCTAATACAAAAATAGAACTTAGCAGGTCCTCCCAAACCAGCCCAGTTTTTCATTTAAACATAATTATTCATGGAGGTCTTTGAATGCCCGAGATATTCTGTATTTCTTATGATGTTCCAGTTAGGTTGGTATGGCGGTTACCCTCAGTTTATAGGTAATGGACCTTGAGCTCAGAGTGGTCCGTTAACTTACCCGAGAAGAGGGGAGCCATAAGTGGTGCAGGGAAGACAATTCAGGTGCCCAGTTCCAGGGCTTCCTCCTCCTATCATGGTTCGCTAACCCAGCAGTTCTCAACCAGGGGTGACTTCACCCCCAGGGAACATGGACAGTGTCAGGAGACATTGTGGGATGCCACACCGCAGGAGAAAGGGACCATGGCCTCCATTCACTGAAGGCCAGGAATGCTGTTAAACTTCCTACAAGGCACAGGACAGTTCCCCACAGCAAAGAATTCTCTGGCTCACGTATCAATAAGGACAAAGTAGAGAAACCTGCTCTGGCAGATAATAGAAAACAAAAGCCTCATAAAATCAGGGGGAAAGCACTCACCTTTCAGGATCACAGACGCTGTTATCTGCTACCATTGCCGCTAAAACATCAACATTTGCTAAAGAAAAAAAAAATTAAAATGGAATGAATTAGATGAGTGATCACAGAATTAGCATATCAGAAAAACTGTTGGAGAAACACCGAATTGAGTTTCTTCAATTCATAGATGAGGCCTTCGGGCCCTGGAGAAAGCAGGGCTTTTCCCAAGGGAAGTCCAGATGTGGCTTCATCTGCAGATAATTTTCAACTCGCAGGAAGTTAGTGAGAGTGACAGAGGATCTATGCAAAGGAAAGCAGATCGACCACAAAGCTCTGCTTCCTATACATCATCAGCAATATAACATAGAAATTTCTTTCTCCTCTTCTCAAACCAAAGGGAAACTGAATTTAATTCACTCTGCTAAATATGTCATGAAATGGATGACTCAAGACCTGTATTCTAATAATTTACATGTGCTCAAATAATTAGCCCTAAATTCTGGATATCCCATGTAATATCAAGTCTATGGGCTTCCTTGATGGCTCAGCAGTAAAGAATCTGCCTGCAGCACACATAGGAGACTCAGGTTTGATCCCTGGGGTCAGGAAGATCTCCTGGAGGAGGAAATGGCAACCCACTCCAGTATTCTTCCCTCATGGACAGAAGAGCTTGGGGGCTATACTTCATGGGGTCACAAAGAGTCTGATCTTTGGACGTGCCTGATCAGAGCACAGTAACAGCATCAAGTCTATCCCACACAGCACTGGGGATAAGAAAGGGTTAGTTTTTCAGGTGGGCCATTTGGTTTAGCTCTGCTTAAGGACCATACAAGACCTTAACTCTAGCCAGGTATCTTAAAATTTCAAATGCTGGTCAGGGTCACATGTGTGAGTGCTAAGTCACTTCAGTCGTGTCTGACTCTGTGCAATCCTATGGACTGTAGTCTTCCAGGCTCCTCCGTCTGGTTCAGTTGAGTCGCTCAGTCGTGTCCAACTCTTTGCGACCTCATGAATCGCAGCATGCCAGGCCTCCCTGTTCATCACCAACTCCCAAAGTCTACCCAAACCCATGTTCATCGAGTTGGTGATGCCATCCAGCCATCTCATCCTCTGTCATCCCATTCTCCTGCCCTCAATCCTTCCTAGCATTAGGGTCTTTCCAATGAGTCATCTCTTTGCATGAGGTAGCCAAAGTATTGGAGTTTCAGCTTCAACCTCAGTCCTTCCAGTGAACACCCAGGACTGATCTCCTTTAGGATGGACTGGTTGGATCTTCTTGCAGTCCAAGGGACTCTCAAGAGTCTTCTCTAACACCACAGTTCAAAGCATCAGTTCTTCAGTGCTCAGCTTTCTTCACCATCCAACTCTCACATCCATACATGACCAGTGGAAAAACCATAGCTTTGACTAGACGAACCTTTGTTGGCAAAGTAATGTCTCTGCTTTTCAATATGCTATTTAGGTTGGTAATAACTTTCCTTCCAAGGAGTAAGCATCTTTTAATTTCATGGCTGCAGTCACCATCTGCAGTGATTTTGGAGCCCCCCCAAAATAAAGTCAGCCATGTTTTCACTGTTTCCCCATCTATTTCCCATGAAGTGATGGGACCAGATGCCATGATCTTAGTTTTTTGAATGTTGAACTTTAAGCCAACTTTTTCACTCTCTTCTTTCACTTTCATCAAAGAGGCTTCACTTTCTGCCATAAGGGTGGGGTCATCTGCATATCTGAAGTTATTGATATTTCTCCTGGCAATCTTGATTCCAGCTTGTGCTTCTTCTAGCCCAGCGTTTCTCATGATGTACTCTGCATATAAGTTAAATAAGTAGGGTGACAATATACAGCCTTGACATACTCCTTTTCCTATTTGGAACCAGTCTGTTGGTCCATGTCCAGTTCTAACTGTTACTTCCTGACCTGCAAACAGGTTTCTCAAGAGACAGGTCAGATGGTCTGGTATTTCCATCTCTTTCAGAATTTTCCACAGTTTATTGTGATCCACACAGTCAAAGGGTTTGGCATAGTCAATAAAGCAGAAACAGATGTTTTTCTGGAACTCTCTTGCTTTTTCGATGATCCAGCGGATGTTGGCAATTTGCTCTCTGGTTCCTCTGCCTTGTCTAAAACCAGCTTGAACATCTGGAATTTCACGGTTCATGTATTGCTGAAGCCTGGCTTGGAGACTTTTGAGCATTACTTTACTAGCATGTGAGATGAGTGCAATTGTGGGGATTATCCAGGCAATAATACTAGAGAGGTGTTGTGCCCTCCTCCAGGGAATCTTCCTGACCCAGGGACTGAACCCCAGGTTTCTTACGTCTCCTGCACTGGGAGATGGGTCCTTTACCACTAGTGCTTACCTAAGAAATTCACTGGTTACACACATCAGTTATCTAATATAGACTGAGTTAAATTAGACTTCTAATGTTAATTTTTAAAAAAATCCATATTTGTAGGTGGAGCCTAGGCTGTCAACTAAAGCAAACTGAATCTCAGTTTCTTGGGTGCCTACCCCGCCACTGTACACAGACACACAAGTTACTTCATTTTTTATAGAGTGTCAAGTCTGAAGAATAAAAGATGGAACTGAATGGTCAAGTTCCTCTTGGGTATCTCCTGGCAAGGCCAGATGTTATGACTGACTCTTGACCCCTTTCCATTGATTTTTTAAAAAATATTTATTTTTGGCTATGCAAGGTTTTCGTTGCTCCCTGGGCTTTTCTCTAGTTGTGGCAAGCGGGGACCACTCTCTAGTTGATGCAAGTGGGGGACACTCTCTAGTTGATGCAAGTTGGGGGCACTCTCTAGTTGATGTAAGTGGGGGGCACTCTCTAGTTGATGCAAGCGGGGACCACTCAGTAGTTAATGCAAGTGGGGACCACTCTCTGGTTGATGCAAGTGGGGGGCACTCTCTAGTTGATGCAAGCAGGGACCACTCTCCAGTTGATGCAAGCAGGGACCATTCTCTAGTTGATGCACGCAGGGACCACTCTCTAGTTAATGCAAGCGGGGACCACTCTCTGGTTGATGCAAGCGGGGACCACTCTCTGGTTGATGCAAGCGGGGACCACTCGCTAGTTGCATGCAGTGCATGGGCTTCTCCCTGCAGTGGCTTCTCTTGTTGTGGGGCACAGGCTCTAGGCACATGGGCTTCAGTAGTTGTAGCTCCCAGTCTCTAGTGCACAGGCTTAGTAGTTGTGCCACACCAGCTTAGTTGATCCATGGTATGTGGGATCTTCCCGGATCAGGGATCAAATCCATGTCTCCTGCACTGGCAGGCAGACTCTTTAACACTGAGCCATCAGGGAAACTTCTCCCTTGATTTTTAAAGTGCTGTTCTCAGTACTAACCACAACAAGTTCTCTAGACATAAAACAATTTTTAAACAAATCACTACTTACCATGTGAGCTAACATCAATATTTAATATTTAACAATCTCGAAATTCCAAGAGAAGGAAAATTAACTCCAGTTTCAACACTGCTGCTTTTAAGTCAACAGTTAAAGATAGATCTAGTGTTCTGCAACTTTTTTTCATGACTGCTCCACCTAGAAGCTTTTTTTTTTTACATTTTTTTCCTAATTCATCCTTCCATAAAACTATAATACTGCAGATAAACAATTGTTTATGTACTATATGCATATCTGTGTTTTACATATAAAATAGTAAGGGATTTTTTTGCCCCCACAATCCAATATTATCCCCTTCACAACCCTTGCAAATGCATAGGCTTTTTGAAGAAATACTAATGGAACATACCATCATTTTCAAAAAGAAATAATTTCTTTGCCTTTCATGACTATCTGTGAAGATGCACAAATATATTTCCAAATACAAGTTTTAATCTAAAGAGACTCTTATAATTACAAAAAAAAAAAAAGCACTGAAATGGATCAGTAGTGCCTTCTCCCACAAGACAAAAAAAGGCATGTTACCCCTCTTAAGTCAAATTTAAATATAATTTAATCATTTCCCTTGAACTAATACTAAGAATCCCAAAAACCATTTTCTTTCAGATAAAGTATTTAGTGAATACACAATAATTTGCCAGTTGACATTTATATTATGCCATCTTTTACTAAACTTCAAAACTATTAACAAAAAGGGGGGGGGGATAACAACCAGAAAAAGAAATGGAAACAAAGATAACACTAATAACATTCACTTATAAAGATGAGCTTTTCAAAAAGTTTATATAGTTACCTGACAAAATTAATCACCTGCAAATGATGACCTCTGTTAGAAACATCAAATTATAAAATGCTCCCAGGAAGATAATTAAAATATATTAAAAGCATTACTTTTCTTTTAGGCTTGTGTTGTTTCTCATGTATCCGTGTATCCCTGTACTTCACCCTTATTTCTTAGAAACAATAGTAAACAACCCCTTTGTTTGCTATGAGCAAAGATTTAAGAGTAAGTAGGCTCAAGGTTTTATGCAAACAACATGCATACTCAGGTAGGACCAACACAATGTACACCTGCACCCATGCAGGCCCTTGCCTCTAGGCTATCACCCAGTTCATACCACGGATAAATCTCAGTAAACCATCACTTGTGAACCCACCACCATTAGCACATAAACACATGCTTTAATTTGGTTATAAAATTACTATAAAAGAGCAAAACCCAATTAATTTCTATTAAATATACATCTCCTTGTGATTACTCATAACTCCAATCAGCTCCAAGAGATGGTTTCCCCTACACCTTTTTCTAAAAAATTTATTTACTTGACTGTGTCGGGATCTTTGTTGCATCTTGTGGGAATCTCTTTATGGTGCACAGGCTCAGGAGCTGTGGCACACAGGCTTGGTTTCTCCGCAGCATGAGGGATCTCAGCTCCCTGACCAGGGATCAAACCTGCATCCTCTCCATTGTGAGGCTAATTCTTAACCACTGGGCCACCAGGGAAGTCCCTTCCCCTACATTTGTCAACATTCTGTCCAACTATACGTCCTTTCATGGGCATCCAAAGGATGGGAGGAGTCAGTTACAGGGCAAGCAAAACCTGTCAAGAACAGGGGAAATTTTCTAGTGGACAGTCATTTCCAGATACTGCTTCGTCTCTTCTTTCCTGAACTTCTGCGTGATAATATGCATAGAGTAGTCAAAATCAGCCCTGTTTTCTCTCCCACCATTATTCGCTTTAAAGTTTTCCCTTACATTCAAGGCAAGATCCCAGTATGTGCCAGCCACAGTCAAAAAGCTTTGTAGACCTCCTATGTTTGATTCACTCTAATAGCAGGCAGGATTATCATCCCTGTTTTACAGATAGAGACTGAGGCCTAAAGACTGTGACTGACTGTCCAGGATCCCACAGCTAGAAACAGACCTAGATAGAAAAACCTGGTCTATCCGACCCTAGGGTGGGTGCATTTCAACCCAACCAGCTCCTCCCTACTCCTTCTGAGTCTCCACCCAAATGATGATGGTTTAACAGTTCACAGGATGTTTACATAATCACTATAGCAAGTTTCAGAGATCTACTCAGTGATGATGGTAGTTTGTGAAGAAATCCTTTTAGCCATCACACAAATTGAGTGCCAAGGTAAGAATTTCACCAAGGGACCCTCTCTCCCGCCCAGTGTAAATAACCATAATCAGGGGTGCTTGGACAGTAATCACAATACTGACAGGTGCCGCTATTTTCAGACAGTGTCTGGCCCTGGCGGAGAAGCCCAGCTGGACAGTTGCAGGTACTTTCCAAACTTCCGCAGTGATCACCCAAATGCTCTTCAGTCCTGCTCTGTTTAGAAAGGATTACAGGCTAGTGGGAAAATAATCAGTGTGCAGCTTAGCCAATAAATTCACCCTACAAGAGATATTTGTCTAAACGAAATGTGATTTGCAACATCCAAGACATGATAGGTTTAAACCATAAATAAGAATGTCACCATGAGTACTGGTGAAGTATTACCCCCTTAGCCAAATTAAAAATGCAAAGCAGAAGATGAGTCATGTATCAGGACAGAAGTGTTTTAAAACATGTAAATACAGACAAAGAAAACCTCAATAAACATGGGAAAAGGGTAATGGTTTGTACTCAATTTTATTCATTTTTTTCTTCAATGTTTAAAGAAAAATTATGTTATAGTGTGCTATTTTTAAAAAATAGAAAGTTAATTAACCTCAACATGGAGGTCTAAATGGATACTGAGTGCAGAGTCTGTTAATGACAGAGACAAAGAAAGAAAAATACATTTTGTTCTACAGAGAATTTAAGTCTTCAAGGCAAAAAACTAATAAAACTAGGTTATAAACTGGTAAGAGACCCAAGCACCTATTTAATCCTCCAGCTGTGGTTCTGGCACAGGCTGGAAGCTAGAGAGGTCACTGTACCAGTGAAATCAGATGTCTCCTGGTGGTCAAGGAGAACCAAGGCCACATACAGGATGAGGTCACAGGAGAAACCATAGGCGGACAGACGAAGGCCCTTACAGGGAGAAGAGTAAAGAATGAGAAAGACAGAGGGCAAAGAACTGGGGAGCAGAGGAGAAAGAGGGAAATCAGTGCTTTGATTACTCCACTAGTAATCAAGGCAGCAGAAACTAAAAAGCTACTTTCCAAAAGGAAAAGGACATAATTAAAAAAGAAAAGAGCAGTCCTAGAGTCTGTGAGTGTGGGAGTGAGGAAACTATATAGTCTGCTTCCTTCAGGGACCCACAGGTTTCACCTCAGCTGTAACAGGAGAAAAGGCCACAGGCCAGCTTGATGACCTTAGGCGACTTTCTTACCCTCTGGGCCTCTGTTTCCTCATCTGCAAAATGGGATGGTAACAGGGCTGACTTCATAAGGTAGTTTGGATAATTTAATGCATCAATATTTAGAGTTCTATAAAATGCCCCAGCTGTGTATGTTATTTCTTTGAAAGGAGGAAGTTTATCGTCAATCTTTCCTGACACCAGGAAGAAGCAGTGACAATACACAAGTATGGACTCTGACGTCAGAGGCTAGAGATCAAATCTCAACTATGCTACTTGCAGCAGGGCGACACCGGCAAGTTAGTTATATGCTGTGGACCTCGGTTTTTCAACAATAAATTGGAAATGATGTATTTAAATCATAGGGCTCCCAGAAAACCCTTAGAACAGGCCTGGCAGTTAGCTAGCATTCAGCGCCAAATATGAAGTTATACAGAACTTCAACCCCCAGCAAAGTGTTCACAGCTGACATTTCACACCACTCACCTCTCGGTAACCCCTTGTGCACCACTCACTCCCTCAGCAGCTGCTTCAGCTCTCAGAAGCCCAGGTCCCACAGGTCTCCGAGCTTCCCAAAGCCATGAAGGCGGTTTCTTTCTCTTTTTTTTTTTCAACGTTTTATTTTGTATTGGAGTGAGTGATAATCACTCAGGCTTGTCCGATTCTGCGACCTCATGGACCATATGTAGCGCATCAGGCTCCTCTGTACATGGATAGCTCCAGGCAAGAATACTGGAATGGGTTGTCATTTCCTTCTCCAGGGGATCTTTCTGACCCAGGGATCGAACCCAGGTGTCCTGCATCACAGGCAGATTCTTTACCATCTGAGCCACTGGGCAAGCTGTATTGGAGAACAGCTCTTTAAACAAGTTGTGATGGTTTCATGCGGAGAGCAAAGGAACTCAACCATACAAATACATGTACACGAGAGCAGTTTCGACTGTGCAAGACCCAGGAGCAATGAAGGGCATCCACACCTTACTCGGTGCACTCCTGCAATGGCTGGAGCTTTTATGCCAAGAACAAATTTGTGTACTTCTTATGCAAATTAAAATCCACTTCTTTATGCAAAAGAAATATGCACCACTGAGTCCTCAAGAATAGCATCATCAAGTACTGCTCCCTGAAGAAAAAGTGAAAAAAAGTGAAAGTGAAACCGACTCAGTCGTGTCTGACTCTGTGACCCCATGGACTATACAGTCCATGGAATTCTGTAGGCTAGAATACTGGAGTAGGTAGCCTTTCCCTTCTCCAGGGGATCTTCCCAACCCAGGGATCAAATCCAGGTCTCCTGCACTGCAGATAGATTCTTTACCAGCTGAGCCACAAAAAAAAGGTCTTTATAAAACAGATATCGAATCCAATTGATCACTGTCTTTTTTGTTATTTTAAACATCATCCTATTAAGTTAGATTATCTGGTTTTCAATCCTGGAGGAACTGGAAGCGACAAACTAGAAGAGAGGCAAGGCAATGCTGTATAGATGAAAGAGGCCCATGTAGGGCAGCACTACTCCCTAACACGTGACCGACCACTTGGAGTCTTCCTTTCTTCATCTGTAAAATGGGTATAATAATATCAACTCCAGAGGAATATTTTGAGGATTAAGTGATATTATGCACATAAAGCACCTAGATCAATGCCAAGTATGTAAACTTGGCACTCTTTAAAGAAAAATGAAAAGGGTGCTGACCCATATGAAGTTGCTGCTTTTTCTAGGTCAGAAACACTGACTGCAACCTTGGCCAGGCAGGTGCTCTGGTTAGTAGAGAGGCTATGGGGACAAAGGATCCCAGGGAGGGGCTTGGGACAGAAGGCAGGGATTTACTGAGCAGTACGGAGTCATTTCAACTTTCAGACAAAGGGCTCAGCTGCGTCAGTGCGTGCTGTTTGAGACAGTGTTTACCAGGGCCCAGACAGAGCCCAAGGAAAACATTTTGTTTTACATTCTCATGAGAATTCAAAGCACAGGGCTGTTGGATATGTTGGCTGAAAAAACTGACCTAAAAGTTACACACAACCTCAAAGTTGAGAGTTGTGTTTTATTCAGTAGACAAATCTGAGGACTTAAGCTCAGGAGACAAGACTCTCAGATAACTCTGAGAAATGGCTATGGAGAGACAAAGGAGGAGCCAAGATATACAAGAATTTTTGCAATAAAGACCAGGTAGTCAGAACATCAAACTGTTCCTGTTAATATAAGAAAACCAGACATCCCAAGTCAAGGAATTCAGCGCTTTTCCATGTATGGGAAGATGCAAGAGTCTGGGCTCACTGAAATCACTCCTTTGATATGCACCTCAGCTATCTGGGGCCAGTACCCAGTGTTTTCACACACTGAGTTTCCCCAGGGCTCACAGTCAGGGAGCGGCTGTAGTCTGACGCTGCTAGATGGCAGGTATTCTTTCCTTCTTGGGTTCCCTCAGAGTTCACCACCCCGGCGCTGGAACGGATGGCTTGATGGCTATGACTTGCTTTGTTTACTGACATGAGAGGTGGCATTTTTAGTTCACAGGTATGTGGGCAGGAGTGCCACATGCCTCAGAAGTCACTTGGGGTGTGGTATCTTGTGGAGACAATCATCAGCGCTTCAGAAAAATAACCCTGATTTATCTAATCAGGATTAAACTAATTCTCCATTTAAGAAGACAGGGGTTTAGGATACATTTCAGAACGGAAAAAAAAAAATGCTTCAAGTCATTAAAGCTTGGTGGTAGTGGTTTAGTCGCTAAGTCGTGTCCAACTTTGTGACCCCATGGACTGAGCCCACTAGGCTCCTCTGTCCATGGCATTTCCCAGGCAAGAATACTGGAGTAGCTTGCCATTTCCTTCTCCAGGGGATCTTCCCCACCCAGGGACTAAACCTGGGTCTCCTGTATTACAGGCGGATTCTTTACTAACTAAGCCACCAGAGAAGCCTAGACCTTTTAAAAGCTTTAACACTTAAGAACAGGAGAACTCAAAGAGGCAGAAAGCAGAGGAAGGGTTGCCAGAGGCTAGAGGGGACGAGGGTTGAGAATGGGGAGTAACTGCTCAGTGCGTACAGAGTTTGGGATGATGAAAAGTTTCTGGGACTAGATACTAGTGATCTTTGTACACTATTGTGAACATGTGTGTGTGAGTGTGTATGTACTCAGTCATGTCCGACTCTTTGCAACCCCATGGACTGTAGCTGCCAGGCTCCTCTGTCCATGGGATTTCCCAGGCAAGAAGACTGGAGTTGACTGCCATTTCCTTCTCCACTGTGAATGTACTTAATGCCAATGAATTGTACATTTTAAAATAAGTATAACAGCAAATTCTATGTTTACTGTATTTTACCACAGTGTTTTTAAAAGCAGAAAAAAAGGAATAGATAATATTTGAGTGCTTATTATACCAAGCAGTTTCTGTGCAATATGTCACAGTAATACCATGAGGTAAATATTATTTTAGAGGAAGAAACTGAGGCTCATGAGGTAATATGACTTTCCCCAAATCAAGGAGATGCCAAGATTAAAAGGTAAGCCTGCAGGGCTGACTTGGCAACACTCAGACCCACTGACTCATAGAAAACTCAATTCTGTGAAACTCTCCTGATAGGATAATGCTGGAAGCTGATCTATTGGTGAGCTTAGGTGGAAGGTGCTACCAATAACTTCAGAAACATTGACAGCAGAATCCATACAAACTCTTTGAAGCAGGTTTTTAATAAAACATGCGAATAATGAATTTTTCTGGACATTGAAACAGCCATACCTTCATTTTTCATGATGTATTGGACAATCTGCCCAACGGTGTCACTATTTTCATTTACACTGTCGTTCAACTCTGAAAGAGAAAGGGGAAGGCAGGACAGGTTACACAACTGCTCACCTGCATCAGGTCAAAGAGGCATGCAGTCTCAGAGCAGAATACTTCTCTGACAGTCTCCAGAAAGCCCAGCTGATGATCCATGGTGCTAAGAGCTCTGCTTTCTCTTAACACACCTTTCTCTTAGCACACCTGACCAAAAGCACACAGCAACTCTCTCAGCAGAACAGGTGCAAACTGCCCATCAATATCTTCTCAAGTCCAGACACAGGCTTAATTTCCAAGATGTCTTTATCAGTCCTTACAACTATTACTCCTCTCTCATCATTTGGTTAAACTCAAAGGGGAAATGGAAAGAAGAAAGATAATTAAAATAAAAGTTTCTTGGATTTTATTTTCATTGTAGATATACCATACATAGAGTATAAATTTTTAAATTGGGTAATTATTCATCTCTGTCTTCACAAGACTTTTAAATATACTTCCAAATGATCTAAATGTTGGCCATGGTTAATTACCTACAAACTCAGTTTACTTTGAGAGAGACTGTACATGGGATAGTCTTTAGGGAAAAAAAAAGTCAAACCTTCAGTCCGAAACTGATCCTTATCATTCGCTTCCATAACACAAGAAAGAAGAAGGAGGGCTGACCTAGAAATCATGGTGTGGTATCTTACCCATGTAATCTGGAAAAGTGTCTTCTCCACCCACGCCACTCCCTCCCCATGAACACGCACATCCAGTTAGACAGTGCACACACTGACCACTAAGCCAACCCACAGAGCATCTGCAGAGGATGAGAGAGAAAGGTCCCGCTTTCTGTTGACAAACATTCAGCCTCGGTTTGCTCATAAACTCACACATGACTCATCCTGTGACTGTGCTCACTCCCTGCCTCAAAGGTCAGTGGGGGTGGGAAAAAACAACAGGCCAGCAAGCTGGCAAGGAATGAAGAAGCTCCCCAACTCTGCCCTAATCCCACTTGAAGGGTGACCTACTCCAAATGTCACCTTTCTGCAAAAACTGCCCTTTGAGGTCTGAAAAAGATAGGGAGAGTTACTGACTATTCCCCAAGGCCTGAAAGGATGGTTGAAAAGTACATCTATGGTGAAAACAGGTCTTCTTCTCTCAGGGTTTTCAAATACAGTCCAGCAACTCCATGTGAAGAGGAAATGCTGAGACACTCTGAGGTCAATACAACTCATTTTTTCACTGCAGCTCTTGTCATTTTTTTCATTGCACAGTTCACACAACTATTTAGTTAATAAACATAAACTTCAACCTCATATTAGGTTGGTGCAACAGTAATTACAGTTTTGGACCCTGATTTTAAATCATTATAACTAGGCTCAAACACATCTTTAGTAACCAAAATAGGAGCCACTACACTCAAAATATTTTTACCAAAGAGAAATAAGTTTTATTCTTGTACCATAAAAATCCATGCTTCAGGATTTGATGAACTTTTGGAAAGCATTTTCTACCTCCTGTTGGTTGTGAAAGCATTTTCATTTTCCTTGCAAAAAGTTGTCAAATGCTTAAGGACAGGTAGTTATTTGGCTACTTGGCAATACGGCAGAGGAAACAAAACTTTATAGCCCAATTCGTTCAACTTTTGAAGCGTTGGTTGTGCAACATGCAATTGGGTGTTGCTGTGGAAAAAAACTGTGTCTTTTTTGTTGACCAATGTCAGCTGCATGCATCAGTTTTCAGTGCATCTCATCAATTTTCTGAGCATACTTCTCAGATGTAATAGTCTTTCTGGGACTGAGAAAGCTGTAGTGGATCAGACAGGAAGAAGACCACCAGACAGTGACTATGATCTTTTTCGGGGGCAAGTTTGGCTGTGGGAAGTTCTCTGGAGCATCTTCTCCATTCAATCACTGAGCTGGTTGACTCCTGTTGTTGCATAAAATCCACTTTTCATCACGTGTTACACTCTGATCGAGAAATGGTTTGTCGTTGTTGCACAGAATAGAGAGGACTACACTTCAAAATGACAGGGTTTCTTTTTGATTTGCGGTCAGCTCATGAGGCGCACCCCCCCCCCTTACTGAGCTTTTTCACCTTTCCAATTTGCTTCAAAGTACCAAACGACATAGAACGGTCAACATCCTTCAGCAACTTCTCCTGTAGTTGTAAGAGAATCAGCTTCAAAGATCTTCTCAATTGGTCGTTGTCAACTTCAGCTGTCTGGCCACTGCGCTCCTAATCTTCAAGGCTCTCATTTCCTTTGCAAAATTTCTTGAACCACCACTGCACTGTACGTTCATTAGCAGTTCCTGGGCCAAATGTGTTGTTGATGTTACAAGTTGTCTCTGCTGCTTTATGACCCATTTTGAACTTAAATAAGAAAATTTTCTGTCTAGCATCATTTCCATAGTCTAAAATACATATAAAATGAGCAGCAAGTAACAATTCATTAGCAAAAAACATAAAGCATACACATTAAAATGACATATAACAACTACATTGAAGAAAGTATTCCATTATCAAATGGCAAAGTTCAGCAATGCAAGACCACAATTACTTTTGCACAACCGAATAGATTTTTAAAGATTAACTCCCCCAGCAAAAGTAGCAGCACAAAAATGGTGAGACCTATTCAGTTTTCCTATTGTTCTTGTTAGAATCTAATTCAACAGTAAGGGTTACTATATGAAAAAAGTGAAAGTGTTAGTTGCTCAGTGGTGTCCGACTCTTTGTGATGCTATGGACTGTAGCCCAACAGACTCCTTTGTCCATGGGATTTCTCAGGCAAGAATACTGGAGTGGGTAGCCACAACCTTCTCCAGGGGATCTTCCCAACCCAGGGATCCAACCCTAGTCTCCTGTGTCTACCAGCACTGCAGGTGGATTCTTTGCCGTCTGAGCCAGGGAAGCCCATGGGTTAATTTGTGACATTAACCATTTGTGACAAACACCAAATGTATCTTCTCTCTAATTTCACAATACTCTTACAAGGTGAAGATAGGTGTCCTCATTTAAATTAAAATTTTAATTAAAAGCAGATGTATAGAATAGACTCGTGGACTTTGTGGATGAGGGTAAGGGTGGGATGATATGGGAGAAGGGCATTGAAGCATGTTAATTGTCATGTGTCTAATCAATCGCCAGCCCAGGATTGATGCTCGGGACTGGTGCAGCGAGATTTCCCGGGGGGGAGGGAGGAGGGAGGGGGGTTCCGGAGGGGAAGCATATGTAAACCCATGGTGATATCATGACAATGTATGGCAAAAACAATTAAAAAAATAAAAAAATTAAAAAACCTAAAAAAAAAAAATTAAAATAAATAAATAAATAAATAAATTGGACCCTAAAAATAAAAATTAAATTAATAAAATTAAATTTAAGTTAAATTAAACAGTGGTGATTTAAGAGCATATTAACTTGCCCAAGGCCACAAGGTAAATAAGAGTAAATGACTTAGTAGTTATCTAATAAATGAAAGCAAAGTTTCTAACTCTAGGTGTGGTTCCTATAATATTTATAATGATGCTACACCATAGCATCTGCCTTTAAGATGGATCATTTTGTAAAAGTGCTGGTGAGGGTATAAAGAAAAGGGAACCTTTGTGCACAGTTGGTGGAAATGTAAATTGGAACTGCCTCTATGGAAAATAATATGGATGTTCCTCAAAAAATTAAAAATAGATCTATCATATGATCCAGCAATTCCATTTCTGGGTATATACCCAAAGGAAATGAAAACAGGAAGTGAAAGTGGAAAGATATACGCATATGCACTCCTATGTTTACTGCAGAATAATTTAAACTAGCCAAGATATGGAAACATCCTAATGTCCATCAAAGAATGAATGGATAAAGAAGATCCTAATGTCCATCAAAGAATGAATGGATAAAGAAGATCCATTGATCAAGTAGTCAATGAGAAGAAATAGATGTTTTTCTGGAATTCTCTTTTGCTATGATCCAACAGATGTTGGCAATTTGATCACTGGTTCCTCTGCCTTTTCTGTACTATAATTATCAAACTTGCAGAAAGACTAGAATTGAATGATTCCTACCCTAAAAACAACTGACAATTATGTAACAGAGGGGTTAAACATCATTACAATGGCAATCATATTACAATATATAAATGCACCAGAATAACGTGTTGCACACTTTTTACATAATGTTATTACATCAAATATATTTTGATAAAAAAAAGATGGCTCATTTGCTTTACAGAGACAGAAAACATACATGACTCATTTCTTATTAAAAAATCATCTGCCCTCACATTCCCACAAAATGATAATCCAGATTTTTACCTATCTTTTCAACCTTTTCTCCTTCAACATCTTGCTCAGCTTCTGTTGTACATCGATAGCCTTTCTTCTTAAGCAGGTGGCAAATGAGGACACCAAAGAGACCCATGACGAAGAACACAGGGACAAGGGCATACGCGATGTATTCCGGGTGTCCATTCCCAGTGTTGTTTGTGGGCGAGGGTGTCGTCTCGGTTTTGGAGGGTAACGGGTGACTGCCACTATGATCTGAGGAAGAAACATACACAGCCGCATCAGATGTCTACTGGAGACAAGGAACATCTGACAAGCTTGGGAATGTTTCTGTTAAATGTGAGTCTGTTTCCAAAACCACAGGCCAGGCAGAGGCTGGCAGGTCCGGCAGGACAGGCACATGGGCTTGAGTTCTATCCTGACCCTGCTACTCATAACCTGGGCCACCTTGGGGTACTTTTTTTTTTAAGGTCTCCAAGCCAGCCTCTGCTTCTTCATCTGTGAGATTATCTACACATTGTGGAGTGAATGCACAGAGTTTCAGCAAAGGGTCCACACGGAGTATACACACCATCACTGGGTGGTATCATAGCAGAGTCCTTAGCAGTTAAAAGCACAGACTCAGGAGACATGGGGTCAAGTCCCAGCTCCACCACTTTGCAGCTCTGTGACTCTGGACAATGACTTAATCTCCATGCCTTGGTTTCTTATGAACAGACATACTAATAGTACCCGACCCACCCCTCGAGGCTTGTTATGAAGATGAAATAAAGGAATACACATAAAACATCTAGAACCATTTCTACAACAAAGCAAATGCTCAACTACATGGCAGGCATCACTTTAGGCATTTGCGACTTACCACTGAGCAAAACGAAGACCCTTGTCCTCATGGAGCATATGTCCCAGAAATACTTAGTAAACTGAATGATCTAGCGTATGGAAATAGAGAGACAAATCCAGGACACATCAAGTTTTGGCCTAGGGGCACACATATAAAAATGGAAGCACGTGCATTTGGGTATTTGCTTACCAACCCAAATTATCATTTATGGCATGACTGTTAGATAAAAAGCACCAGCTGCTGGGAACTGGATAGAGAGCTGGGAACTGGATAGAGAGTGGAAAACAAGATAGCATGACCAGTGCCAACTTGGAGCCCGTAGGGTAGTGCTGGAAACAGGCACTAAACAAGCTTACACCTGGGCAGGCATGAGAGACTGGGAGAAGGTATGCATGGGGCACTAAAAGAAACAGGAACAGTGGGCACCTATTTTATGACTCCAGAAATAGTGCAGCTGGGAAGGGGGCATCCATGGGGGAGAAGGAGCCATTTGCTTCTGGACAAGTCAAAGTTCCACATGGACTTACACAAGAAGCAGCTGGATATCTGGGCCCACGAGTGTGCCAGGATATACAGGGAACTGAGTCACCTCCATGAAGGAGTGAGAGGCAGAAACAGTGAGCCCAGCTCGTACAATCATAAGATTCTGCCAGTATAATGGAGCAAGTCAACTGTGTGGAAAAATCAGCCAAGTATCAATTCACACACACAAGATGAACAGGGAGTTATCACACAAAGGATAGGAAGGATGAGGACTAAAGGAAAATGTGGGGGTTGACTGAAATGAAGTCTCATTATTTGGGGTACTCAGATTCTGAAGTGCTACAATGAGGTTTTCTGCATCACAGAGATTTACACATATTGCTTAAGAAACCCAGAAGCTGGAAATCTAGATGCATTTAATTAGAAACTCTCTCAAGAGTATTTTGGTGGGGGGAGAAAAAACTGTATTGTAATGATCACATGAGGACAAATACCAGGTGTGAAACCACATTTCATCACTGCAGCAAACAATATCAAGCAGAGGCCACAGGACGAAGGGTTCTCTCACTTTCACATGGAAATAACCATTATCTTTGCCCATGAAAGGAAACTGCTGGTTTCTCAGGTTTTGTAAAAGGTGGCATTCTTTATATTATCATGAAACCTCTAGAATTCGAGGATAAGCTATATATTTATTCTGATTTCTCTTCCAAGAATATAATTAATAAATGGGTGAATGAATAAAAAAGAGTACACACACACACTTCCCCAAATATATGCAAACATATCATCCAAATCAGGGTTTAACATCAAGACTTAATTTCAGTAAAAAAACAGAAATATTTAACTCCCTTCATAATTCTAAGCATTTTATCTATTAATTCCTTTTTAAAAACATATTCCATGCAACAGGAATTGATAAAGCAGGCAACATGTTAAGACTGAAAGAGTTTTACTCAGGATCATGGTCGGTTTCAATTTGGAAGTGATAAATTCTCTTTAGAGAGCAGCAGAAACAGGAATGAAAGCAGGGAGCTCAGAATTGAAACCAAGCAGCTCCTCCTGAATCAGGTGGTTGAGAATGTGTGTTCATCATTAATTTGACCTCTAGGAAACCCTTGAAAGTACTATGAGTTCACGGTTTGTGATTTACAGACAGGTGTCAGTCATGTATGGATGTGAGAATTGAACGGTGAAGAAAGCTGAGCACCGAAGAATTGATGCTTTTGAACTGTGGTATTGGAGAAGTCTCTTGAGAGTCCCTTGGACTGCAAGGAGATCCAACCAGTCCATCCTAAAGGAGATCAGTCCTGGGTGTTCACTGGAAGGATTGATGTTGAAGCTGAAACTCCAATACTTTGGCCACCTGATGCGAAGAGTTGACTCATTGGAAAAGACCCTGATGATGGAAAGGATTGGGAGGGCAGGAGAAGAAGGGGATAACAGAGGATGAGATGCCTGGATGGCATCACCGACTCGATGAACATGAATTTGGGGAAACTCCGGGAGTTGGGGATAGACAGGGAGGCCTGGCGTGCTGCGATGCATAGGGTCGCAAAGAGTCAGACACGACTGAGAGACTGAACTGAACTGTCGGTCATTTAATCTCATAATTATCACACCATGGAAAAAGCTGAGGGAGATATGACTCTAAATTAGTGAAACATGAATTACAGAGATGCACTGCAGCTAGAAGGTCAGACTGCCTAGCAAAAATAATTGCTTGGCCACTACTAGGCACATCACCTTGAATAAGTTTTTTAACTGCGCTCTGCTCAACTTCCTCATCTGTAAAATGGAATCAAAATGATTGTACCTTTCTACAATGGTTTTAAAATGTGGCCCCAAATTCTTTGGCACTCATTGTTTTAAGCCACTAAGTTTTGTGGCAATTTTTTATAGAGCAAAGTAACTGGAAGACTATTTGTTAAATTCATTGGGAAGATTATACACATTAATGTATAAAGCACTTAAGAGTATTTAGGAAAAGATAAGCGCTATAAAAGTGTTTATTCTTGGGCTTCCCTGGTGGCTCAGTTGGTAAAGAATCCGCTTGCAATGCAGAAAACCTGGGTTTGATCACTGGGTTGGGAAGATCCCCTGGAGGAGGGTATGGCAACCACTCCAGTATTCTTGCCTAGAGAATCTCCATGGACAGAGGAGTCTGTTGGGCTACATTCCATGGAGTTGCAAAGACATGACATGCTCAGACATGACTGAGCAACTAAGTGCAGCACACAGAAGTGTTTAGTTATTACCTTGATACAACTGCATAATCCAATACAGTAAGCGCTAGCCACAAATAGCAATTTAAATTTAACTTCATTAAAAATAGATAAAATTTTAAAAATTCAGTTCCTTAGGTGGCCTAACCACATTTCAAGTACTCAATAGTCATACGTGGCTAACTGGTTCATATTAGACAGGTCAGATAAAGAACATTTCCATCATCCCAAGAGCCTCTTGATAAAGGTAAAAGAGGAGAGTGAAAAGCTGTTTTCAAGCTCAACATTCAAAAATCTAAGATCATGGCCTCCGTTCCCATCAGTCCATGACAAAAAATGGGGAGAAAGTGGGAACAGGGGCAGATCTTATTTTCTTGGGCTCCAAAATCACTGCATATGGTGACTGCAGACACAAAATTAAAACATGCTTGCTCCTTGGAAGAAAAGCTATGACAAACCTAGACAGGTATTAAAAACCAGAGACATCACTTTGCCAACAAAGGTACATACAGTCAAAACTATGGTCTTTCCAATAGCCATGTATAGATTTGAGAGTTGGACCATAAAGAAGGCTGAGCACTGAAGAATTGATGCTTTCGAAGTGTGGTGCTTGAGAAAACTCTTGAGAGTCCCTTGGACAGCAAGGAGATCAAACCAGTCAATCCCAAAGGAAATCAACCCTGAATATTCATTGGAAGGACTAATGCTGAAGCTGGAATTCCAATACTTTGGCCACCTGATGTGAAGAGCTGACTCACTGAAAAAAACCCTGATGCTGGGAAAGACTGAGGGCAAGAGGAGAACGTGGTGACAGGATGAGATGATTGGATGGCATCATTGACTCAATGGACATGAGTTCAAGCAAACTCCAGGAGATGGTGAAGGACAGGGAAGCCTGGCCTCCTGCAGTTTATGGGGTCACAAAGAGTCAGAGGCGACTGAACCAATGAACAATAATAATATAACTTCTTATACAGCCCTGTTATAGACTACAAAGAATCATTAAAGAGCAAAATGTTGACTGGAGAATCTCTGCTATCTTCCTCAGCAATTTAAGAATAACTTTTAAATCACTAACTATTCACGATTAATGCCTAAGATACTGGTTAACTTAGGTAGGCTTAATGTTTCTTCAATTTACACTAATAATCTGCTTAGAGACACCATGTCAATCTTTTTTCTTCATCCTTAGCTGACTCATATCTGAATTCTGAAAACAACTGAGTCCCAAATTAATAGCAAAGGCTGTTGTAACATTATTTGTAAAAAGTCAAAGAACAGCAACAACTGCATGTCTGACAATGGGATAACATTAAAATATCTAAGTCAGCCACTGTCTATTCTTTTGATGGAATAATATGCACCATTTAAAACTATTCATGTAGATTTTGTGAAGATACAGGGACATACTTAGTATCTAATATTGAATTTTAAAAGATGGATTCAAAAACTGTATATACTGTAGGATCAAACTAGTAAAAAAATAAATAAATAAAGTACATGAAGGTATAAACTACACAAAGAAATAACCAAAATAGTAAGTGATTCTAGATAATTGGATCATAGGTTAATTGTTAATTATATTTTTATTCTTTTCTGCTATTTTTTAAAATTCTTACATATGTACCAAAGTGGCAGACACTTTAAAGACAAAAACAGATATAGAGCAGAGGTCGTGAGCCATTTGAGAGTCATAGATCACTGATCCCTTTGTAAACCTGTTGGATCCTATGGTTCCTATTTCAAAGCTGTGCTTCCAAATTCTGTAACTTCTGGACCCTAAGTTAACAGAAGTGGAAGTGACTTGATAAGGATGATGCCCAAGCGTCTGCATGACTAACACAGTGAACATCAGTGCCATTCGCCAAGATGAAAACTACCTAGAGAAAAAAATCACGTTTGAAGGTTCTATGGGTTGAATTTTGCCTCACTCTCAATAGATATGCAGAAGTCCTAACCCCAAATAGCTGAGAATGTGACCATATTAGGATACAGGGTCTTCTTACAAAGGTAATCAAGTTAAAATGAAGTCTTTAGGGTGGACCCTAGTCCCACATGGCTGTTGTCCTTTAAAAAAAAAAAAAAAAGGAAATTTGGAGGCAGACGAGCACAAAGCAAAAACTTCATGTGAAGACAGAGATTAGAGGGATGCTTTGGGGAAGCCGAGACACACCAGAGATTGCCAGCAAACCACCAGAAGCTGTAACAGGAACATGCAACAGACAGGTCCTCACAGGCCTCAGAAAGAGCAACCCTGCTGACCCTCATCTTGGAGTGCTAGCCTCCAGAACAACAAGACAGTGAATTTCTCCTTTCTAAGTCACCCAGTGTGTGCCGTTTTATTACAGGGGACCTAGCACGTATCAGCGTATACGCTAACGTACTTGCATGGAGAAGACACTACTACGTGTTTCGTTCTGAACACGCAGTGATAGAGGTAAGCAGGGGACCTTCAAATGGAAACACTCACTGAGCAACTGGACCTACTCCATGAGGAACTAGGAAGAGAAGCCGGGACTCTAGTTTGGAACACAGAAGAGGGAGTTTCCAGCAGGAATGAGCAGTCAGCGAGATGAGATGCTTCAGGGGAGAGCAATAAAAATAGGAAGGAAATGTAAAATGGTGCAGCCACTATGGAAAATAGTATAGAGGTTTCTCAAAAAAAACAAAAACAAAAATAGAACTACCGCATGATCCAGCAACCCCATTTCTGGGTGCCTATCCAAAAGAACTGAAATAGGATCTTGAAGAGAGATCTGCACTTCACACTCTTCACAGCATCTTACGGTAGCCAGGCCAGGAGGACAACCTAAGTGGATAAAGAAATGTGACACGCATATATAATCAGATCCCTTTCAGCTTTTTTTAAAAGGAGGAAATCTCACCATAAAGGACAACAAAAATGGACCTTGTCATTGTTGTTGCTGTTGTTCAATCACTAACGCGTGTCCGACTCTCTGCAACCCCACAGAGTGCAGCACACCAGGCTTCCCTGTCCTTCACTATCTCCTGGAGTTTGCTCAAACTCATGTCCACTCAAGTTAGTGATGCCATCCAGCCATCTCATCCTCTGTAGTCCCCTAACCCTGCCTTTGATCTTTTCCAGCATCAGGGTCTTTTCAAATGAATCAGGTGGTGAAAGTATTGGAGCGTCAGCTTCAGCATCAGTCCTTCCAATCAATATTCAGGGTTGATTTCTTTTAAGACTGACTGGTTTGATCTCCTTGCTGTCCAAGGGACTCTCAAGAAGACATTAGGCCAAGTGAAACAAGCCAGTCACAGAAGGACAATTACTGCATGGTTACACTTATACGAGGTTATCTAAAATAGTCAAATTCACAGAAAGAGAGGAGAATGGTAGTTTTCAGGAGCCAGGAGCAGGGAGAAATGGGTAGCTGCTATTCAATGGGGATAAAGTTGCAGTTATGCAAGATGAATAAATTCCAGATATTCGCTGTACAGCATTGTGCACTTAGTTAACAATACTGCATTGTGCACTTAAAAATTTGTTAAGAGGGTAATTCTCATTTTAAGTGTTCTTACCACAGTAAAATAAATAGAAAAAAGAAACACCCTAAGAAGAATCTTTAGAAAGAGAATTGAGAAAAACTCAAGCCAAATTGTGCTGAGTAGAAGTTCACATAAGAGCACATGGAAAATCTGTAATTTCTGACTTAGGAAGCAACTTGTAATTTTTTTTTTTAACTTTTCCCTTGTGCTTTGCTATCTCTTTCTTACTTAAAGAAACTTAAGTTTCTTAAAGTAAACTTAAAATCCTAAAACACATACATACATCATACAAAAAATGAAAAAATAAATAAATGCAGTAAAACGGGAAAGAAAAACTATTTGGTGGGAGACCTCTGTGGCCTTGGAAGGAGCGGTTTTTCATAGACCTAAAGGAAAGACTAGACTCTCTGGGCTGAGGAGCAGAAATAGCTCAGTTTGATCTTTCTAGAAGCTCGATCTGAGCATTAAGTGTAAGAGAGTTCACCTTCAGCATGAGGGGAAGAAATTTTTCTTTGCCTTTTTGAATTTTTTTTTTTCCGGCTGCATTGCATGGCACGCGGGATCTTAAGGTCCCCAATCCAGACTTGGGCCAGGGCCCAGCAGTAAAAGCGTGGGGTCCTAACCACTGGACTGCCAAGGAATTCCCTGGAATTTTTTTTAAATGACTGAAAGCAGAGTGTTTCTTTACAGCAGCAGAAGAGGAGCAAAAAGGAGAGTCTGAGACTGTATGTTGAGTGATGACCTTGAGGAACTGGAGGAGATGATTTCCATAAAAAGGAAGGAGGCGGATTAAAAACTTGAACAGGTAAAAGGACATCTCATTCTCCAGAGGCAGGGGGTCCATGAGTGAGTCCTTTGGTGGGGGGCGGAAGGACCACGAATGAAAAGATGCCTGGGAGCCTCCACTGTCTCTGAAGGTAAGGGATGGCGTCTGCTGAGACCCCAGGGAAGACTAAGGGGCCTGTGGGGACAGTGAGGTTCAGTGGAGAGTCTGCAGAATGGGAGAGGACTGCAAAGGCATTCGGGCACAGGTAAGATGGGCACCCCAAATCTGCAAGTGGGCTAACCCATGCGGGAGGGCCACCAGAGCAGGAAGGAAAAACAAAAGACCCACGGGAATCAGACACCAGGGATCAGGGGCAGAATGGAGTGTTGGCCAAAACAGAGAAAGGGAGAGGTTGGTTTAAGGTAGAAGTGCTAGAAGTCTAGCTCAGCCTGGTTTGTTACTCCTCTATTACTACCAACAAGAACCACCACCACACTTATGGAGCATTCACAAGCCGCCACTAAGCTAAGCATTGACTCCTCAAAGTAAACTTCTGACACAGCTACTGGTATTCTCCCCATGCTACAAATGGGGAAAGGAAGCGCAGAAAGGTCTTGGAGTCTTCTCAAGGTCACCTTGCTACTACATGGCAGCACCTAGATTCATGCCAGGCAGTCTAGATCCTGCCTGTGTGGACGTTGCTTCCTCTTCCCTAACTTGAGGTCATCATTTACCAACTCTTCTGTTAAAATGCTAAATGCTGGTTTGCTCTCTTATTTCACAACTGAGATCAAAGGCTCCCCAGATCGCAAAATTGAGTTCCAATGAGCACAGCAGGAAGCAGGACATTTTGAAAATGCCTACTACCAGACCTCAGAGTAGTTTCCTGGATGAACAAGTGTAAAACTGAATCTGTCCTCCATCTCTGAGCTCCTACCCAATTCCCAAATCACAGCTCATCTTAGGCAGGCCACAACTTTAGCTCCCTCAGCCACTTCAAAACAAGCCCATCACCTCATCTTTAGTATCCTCCACACACACCAATAGCCACTGAAATAGGGAGTGTCTCAGCTCTCACTGATAAACATGATTCCCTTCCATAACACCACAAGTAAGTCATATTCAACAAAAGCCAGGGGTTATCAAAATCCTTTGGGGTTTTCATAAACCCAGTCATGTTGTCTTAATTCACTGTATTTTGAGGACACATTAGTATTGAGTTTTGCCAAGATCCTGTTAACAAAGTCACAAAAGAAGGTAAGAAACTGAGGAAGAGGTATGAGAAATGGCTCAAAGTCAACCCCCCAAAATAAAAAACAGTTTACTAGCCTGGTGTCCAAGTAATACTTAAGTTTCCAAGTGACCCCAATGGTAACAGGAGCTGAGAAGCAATGGTGCAGAAATGGCATTCCTCAAACCCAGTGGGCCTAACTCAAGGGTTGCTAAAATAACGGGAAAGACGGTGATAACCTGAGACTCCAGATAAGGAGGCCCTCGTGACTCCTCCCAAGCAGCTTCATTCCAGCCAGGGCCAAGAGCATTTCGATGGTTCTGATAGCAATTCTATCAGGAAAGGCGTACGTTCTCAGAAGCTTGGGTTACCCAACAACTCTGTGATGGGAGAAAAGGACTTAGCTGGAAAGTAGATAGCCTACCCAGCTTGGTTGGAACGTTGCTTTTAAACACACTCACACACCCTATTTTTTTTTTTTTCCAGCAAAAACATTCAAATCACAGGACCCAAAAGCAGTCTATTTTTGGACTACATTACTGAGTAGGAGGGCAAAGTTTGCATTCCTCTAAAGGGGTTTTTCTTCCTCCAGCTTTGCCCTGGCTGCCTCTGTGCCTCACTTTGGTCAACTGGAATATTATGTGCCGGTGCCAATGTCTGTGGTTCTTGACATTCCATACTCCACCTTCTTCAGCGCCATCCACCGTTCCCTCTGGGTTGGTAGACCACACAAACCTACCCTCCTGTGTCCTTAAGGCAAAATCCCCCAAATTCTAAAGATTAGAAGTTTTATACCTCATTTCACAGCAAAACTCAATCTGACAAACTCACTGGTAGCAAAATTTGATCTGATATGAGGCTATTTACAACCTCTTCTCCACTGAGTCTGCTGCACAAATATGAATATACTTGAAGAGACCTCTCAAAGGGGCTTAGGCCACGAGGCTCAAGGGTTTTCAACGGTCACAATCCTATGAGGTGGGTATTCATTAGAGAGAGGAACTGGAGGTGGGGGAAGAGCCTGTCACTTGCCCGGGGTCACAAGGTTGGAAACTAGTAAGAGCCTGGAGGAAAAGCCAAGCAGATCTCGTTTCAGGACAATGCTCATAGCCAGCTCACACACGGCCTCACAACCCTACTCCAGCTGAGCTAAGATCTATTAGCTCCTGAAAAACAACCTCCTTTATTAAGCTAATTGTTTAAACACAGTTTAAATCAATTACGTACACAATGAAAGGGCAGAATGCAAAGCAAATTCTACAAAATAAAATCATTCCCAATTATTTCTATTTTTGGCTACCGAGATAACCAAGGCCATGGAGCTCTTAGGAGATACTCCCTGCTCCTCTACCCAGCACCACTGACTGAGACACAGCATTTGCTCAAATCTTAAAAGCTTAAAATGTATGAAGAGAACAAATGAGCTTATATGGAAATTGGAAAACAATGAACTTCAGTATACAAATAAGTCCTAAACTTCTTTTTTAAACTTGAGGCAGCTGCCAGTTTCCAAACGCCTCCCAGATAAACAGCTGCTACAGCCCACCCTCCCCCACTCCACAGCTGTGACAAGACACGAAGGGGACACCCAGGCAGGACCCACGGCCCAGAGTGCACTCACCCATGACACAAAATCCCTCCCAATGCGTACAGCCATTCAGCTACCTTTACCTTGCTGAATTCCTTGAAATGCTACCCTGATACTGGAAGATTCTCTTTTTCAATTTTACTTTCTCATTTTTAATTGGAGGATAATTGCTTTACAATGTTGTGTTGGTTTCTGCTGCACTTGATTCTGGACAGCAAAAACCAATCTAGGAAGAGACGGAGGCCCAGAAAGCATTCCTCAGAAAAACAGGCATCAATCAGCAACGTCTGGCTGGGAACCCGATTGACACGTGCACTTGGCTAAGAGGTCCCTTGAAAAATGCAGCTGTCTCTGAGGTTTCTGCTCATACGTGAGAGACCAGCTACACCCTGTGCTGTGCTTAGTCGCTCAGTCGTGTCTGACTCTCTGTGACCCCATGGACTGTGGCCCACCAGGCTCCTCTGTCCATGGGATTCTCCAGTCCAGAATACTGGAGTGGATATTCTTCTTGGAGAACATCTTCTATCCCTTCTCCAGGGGATCTTCCTGATCCAGGAATTGAACCGGGGTCTCCTGCATTGCAAGTGGATTCTTTACCATCCGAGCTACCAGGGAAGCCCCAGCTGCACCCTGGAGGATGCTAAAATGGAGTGTTCAAGGTAGCAGGAGCGCCCCAGGACCCAGAGACAGGCATTAAGCATGGGAGAGAAAATCAGGGTGGGGGGGAGCACCCAAGAATTCAACGTATCAGGAAAGCTCACCAGGAAACCTCACCAGGAAAGTGCCTTGCCTCTCCCAGTACTTGGCTAAATGTGGCTTCAAAGAGATTTTGTTAGAAATAATAGGACAAAATGAGGTTTGTAAACCTTGATGGCAGCCTGGTTCCAGATTTTAAACAAAAAAAATTTTAAAACAGCAATAAAGGCTATTTTGAGGACAACAGGAAAATAGATTAAACAGTACTACAGACTTACTGTTTATTTTCTTAGCTATGATGATGGTGCTGTGGTTATGTGGAAGGAAGTTCTCAGTCCTACAAAATGATAGCAGAGGGATTTAGGTGAAATGCAACACTGTCTACAACTTGACTTCAAAGAGTTCATCTGAAAAAAGTAGGTAAATAGATGGATGGACGGGTGGACAGATAGGGTGAGCAGGTGAATATGGTAAAATGTTGAATCCAAGTGGTTCATACAGCAGTCCACTTTTCACCTTCTCCATAATAATAAACTTCTCTAAGTCCTATGTTGTCACTTTTTAAATAGCCTTTGTAGGAGCCTAATTATTATTTTTAATTGGAAAAGGCATTTCAATTTCTAGTACACTTTCCAATTACTCAAAACGGAATGTCTGGAGCATAATCCTTCCTTAAGCTGCAGTTTCTTTGTATAAGTACCATAGGAGGTGAGAAGGGAAGTATTATAATTAGTGTGGATCAAAGAAGAAAAAAGACTTTATATTAGGTTTCAAAAGAAAAACTGAATTTGGCTGAACAAAAATGAAATAAACATTCTTGACGAGCAGGAGGTTGGGAGGACAAAACTGAATTACTCTTGAACCCCAGGTAGCAACCAGAACAAAGGACTGAAACTGGGGTGACGTCAATATAAAGATACAAAAATACTTAGAAATAATGCCGGAAACTGTAAATATTTGCCATCCCAGGTTTCCATTTAAACTAGAATGGGAAAACTAACTCTGCAGAGTAAAAGTGTCTAGCATTCTCCACAGCTGTCTCAGATTTACCATTTAAAGTGATTTCTTAAGGCTACAGAACTTTCTGACCAAACACAACTCTTCAAGGGCACCAAAAGACTTCACACAGAAAACAACTAGAGCCTCATAACTACTCCTTGAGAAGGGATTCAGTTTAGGATACAGGTGTTTTGAGAAGCCAAGGAGCTCAACTTCTAGACTCTTCCTGAATCTTCCAGAATACCTCAAAGGTTTGCATTCAGACAACACAGAAGGCTCATCTCACCTGAGCTCACTCCGATGGGGTAAAGTCAGCTTGCCATTGTGTGAGATGAGTGCAATTGTGTGGTAGTTTGAGCATTTTTTTTCCTCAACCAGAAAAGGTTGAGGAGCCCTAAGGGGAGCTCTAGGGGTGGACACGTCATGGGGTGCTCTGAGAGAGGTGTTGTTGTTCAGTTCCTCAGTCATGCCTGACTCTTTGCCATCCAACGGACTGCAGCATGCCAGGCTTCCCTGTTCTTCACCATCTCCTGGAGCTTTCTCAAACTCATATCCACTGAGCTGGCGATGTCATCCAACCATCTCATCTTCTGTCATCCCCTTTTCCTGCCTTCAATTTTTCCCAGCATCAGGGTCTTTTCCAATGAGTTGGCTCTCCGCATCAGGTGGCCAAAATATAGGTGCTTCAGCTTCAGCATCAGTCCTTTCAATGAATATTCAGGACTGACATCCTTTAGGATGTCCCAAGAAAAAGAAAGGCAAAATAGCAAAATGGCTGTCTGAGGAGGCCTTACAAATAGCTGTGAAAATAAGAGAAGTGAAAAGCAAAGGAGTAAAGGAAAGATATTCCCATTTGAATGCAGAGTTCCAAAGAATAGCAAGGAGAGAGAAGAAAGCCTTCCTCAGTGATCAATGCAAAGAAGTAGAGGAAAACAATAGAATGGGAAAGACTAGAGATCTCTTGAAGAAAATTAGAGATACCAAGGGAACATTTCATGCAAAGATGGGCTCAATAAAAGACAGAAATGGTATGGACCTAACAGAAGTAGAAGATATTAAGAAGAGGTGGCGAGAATACACAGAGGAATTGTACAAAATGGATCGTGACAACCCAGATGATCACGATGGTGTGATTACTCACCTAGAGCCAGACATCTTGGAATGTGAAGTCAAGTGGGCCTTAGGAAGCATCACTACAAACAAAGGTAGTGGAGTGATGGAATTCCAGTTGAGCTATTTCAAATGCTAAAAGATGATGCCGTGAAAGTGATGCACTCAATATGCCAGCAAATTTGGAAAACTCAGCAGTGACCATAGGACTGGAAAAGGTCAGTTTTCATTCCAATTCCAAAGAAAGGCAATGCCAAAAAATGCTCAAACTACCACACAATTGCACTCATCTCACACGCTAGCAAAGTAATGCTCAAAATTCTTCAAACCAGGCTTCAACAATACTTGAACCGTGAACTTCCAGATGTTCAAGCTGGTTTCAGAAAAGGCAGAGGAACCAGAGAGCAAATTGCCGATATCTGTTGAATCATTGAAAAAGCAAGAGACTTCCAGAAAAACATCTACTTATGCTTTATTGACTATGCCAAAGCCTTTGACTGTGTGGATCACCACAAACTGTGGAAAATTCTGAAAGAAATGGGAATACCAGACCACCTGACCTGCCTCTTGAGAAACCTGTATGCAGGTCAGGAAGCAACAGTTAGAACTGGACATGGAACAACAGACAGGTTCCAAATAGGGAAAGGAGTAGGTCAAGGCTGTACATTGTCACCCTGCATATTTAAATTATATGCAGAGCACATCATGAGAAACGCTGGATTGGATGAAGCACAAGCTGGAATCAAGACTGCCAGGAGAAATATCAATAACCTCAGATATGCAGATGACACCACCTTTAAGGCAGATAGAGAAGAAGAGCCTCTTGATGGAAATGAAAGAGGAGAGTGAAAAAGTTGGCTTAAAATTCAAAATTCAGAAAACTAAGATCATGGCATCTGGTGTCATCACTTCATGGGAAATAGATGGGGAAACGGTGAAAACAGTGGCAGACTTTATTTTGGGAGGGCTCCAAAAGCACTGCAGATGGTGAGTGCAGCCATGAAATTAAAAGACACTTACTCTTTGGAAGAAAAGCTATGACCAACTTAGACAGCATATTAAAAAACAAACACATCACTTTGCCAACAAAAGTCTGTCTTGTCAAAGCTATGGTTTTTCCAGTAGTCATGTATGGATGTAAGAGTCAGACTATAAAGAAAGCTGAGTGATGAAGAATTGATGCTTTTGAACTGTGGTGTTGGAGAAGACTCTTGAGAGTCCCTTGGACTACAAGGAGATCCAACCAGTCTATCCTAAAGGAATCAATCCTGAATATTCATTGGAAGGACTGATGTTGAAGCTGAAGCTCCAATACTTTGGCCACCTGATGCAAAGAGCTGACTCATTTGAAAAGACCCTGATGCTGGGAAGGATTGAAGGGGGGAGGAAAATGGGACAACAGCGGATGAGATGGTTGAATGGCATCACCAACTCAGTGGATATGAGTTTGAGTAAACTCCAGGAGTTGGTGATGGACAGGGAGGTCTGGAGTGCTGCAGTCCATGGGGTCGCAAAGAGCTGGACATGACTGAGTGACTGAACTGAGCTGATCCTTTAGAATTGACTGGCTGGATCTCCTTGCAGTCCAAGGGACTTTAAAGAGTCTTCTCCAACACCACAGTTCAAAAGCATCAATTCTTCAGCGCTCAGCCTTCATTATGGTCCAACCCTTATAGCTCTGACTCTATGACTTTTGTTGGCAAAGTAATGTCTCTGCTTTTTAATACACTGTCGAGGACTGTCTTAGCTTTTCTTCCAAGAAGCAAGCGTCTTCTAATTTTGTGGCTACAGTCACCATCTGCAGTGATTTTAGAGCCCAATAAAATAGAGTCTGTTACTGTTTCCATGGTTTTCCCATCTATTTGCCATGAAGTGATGGGATCAGATGCCATGATCTTAGTTTTCTGAATGTTGAGAGAGGCGTAATAAGCGAGGGTAATGCCCATGGTGGGGCCCAGGAGAGCTCAGCAGTGTGGACCCCAGCTGACTCCCCCCTCCTGTTTTCCTATTCTCTTACCCTTTCCTCTCCTCTTTGTTTTGCTATTTTCACGGTTGTCTATTTGGGGATTTTTTTAAGTCTTTAGTCACTGTAGCACTGTCAGTCTCTTGAAAATGGGCTAGGTGGCTGGAGGACAGGAGTGGAGTGAGACTTTGTAGATCTTTCGTGCCTTTCAAATCATAAACTATGGAGCTTCTCTGGTGACTCAGTGGTAAAGAATCCAGCTGCCTATGCAGGGGACACAGGTTTGATCCCTGATCTGGGAATATCCTATATGCAAAGGGGCAACTAAGGCTGTGCGCCACAACTACTGAGCCTGTGCTCTACAACCCAAGAGCTGCAACTGCTGAAGCCTGATGCCCTAGAGTCCCTACTCCACAACAGAAGCCACCACAATGAGAAGCCTGTGCACTGTGAGGAAGATTAGCCTCTGCTCATTGCAACTAGAGAAAAGCTCATGCAGCAGTGAGGACCCAGCACATCCAAAAATAAACAAATAAAATTATTTTCTTAATTGCAAATTATATCCACTCAAGAAAGAAGTATAATTTATTTAAAGACATTCTTGATATGACTTCAGAAATTGAACATTCACTTCAGATTATTTTCTAAAGGTGGTGTGTTATAAAGAATGAGTTGCTATAAGAAGGTAACCACAGGGCAGCGTTTACCTAGTGTCTGCAGTGCTCCAGAAAGTGTTCTATCAACAGATGCTTCGTACACAATTCCATTTCATTTCCACAACATCTGTAAGGTAGGTTATCTCATTGCCCTCATGTGCAGATGAGGTCCACAGGGGCTCAATATACATGGGGTTCAATAACACGTCCTAATGTGTGGTGGGACAGGATTTGAGCCAGGCCATGGGATCCCAAGGCCCCACGCTTTTAGCCACATGGTTTAACAGTGTCTGGAAGAATAGAGATTGGTTTTCAGCTTTACCTAGTAAGTGGCACATGCCTCACAGTAACAAGTGGGTTAAACCATCACCATTGACCAGAGAGCTGGGCTGAGACCCACATCCACATTCATCCACTCAAATGCCCTAAGCTGCTTCTCTCCAAATGACCCTATTATGTGTGATAAACACTGGAATATGCATGCATCCTAAGTGTAAAAATTGTCTTCATGAAAAAGGATTAAAGTCAGCAAAAGAAGTATGAAATTTGTACTGACTTTATTTTTTTTTTTAATTCTCAGCAGCTTAAAATGTCCCAATATTAATTTTAACTACAAAAAAGCAAAAGATCACTCTATAGGAGAACTCTTTCTGATTCCTCCTTAACTATTCTATTAGGAAAATAAAAGGAATACTTGTTCCCGTCTATTGAAAAGCATCTTGGTCACAGTGGACATTTTCACATTATTACTCACAAACTATTTTACTTAGAAGCAATTCTATAGCCATCACAAACATAATCTGTGCTAACAATGTTCATTACCTGGCACCTAAAAATCAGGAAGAAAGAAAGAAGAAAAGAAGGAAGGAAAAATAGAAAAGGACAAAGAATCTTCAATCATACATATTACTAGCTAGAGACATTGTATAGGATATAAAAGTTTCCAGGCAGATGACACGACCCTTTGATTGTTTTATCTGAAACCTCTAATCCCAAGGGGGTAAACCAAAGGGTGGATGAGATTCTCACTTTGCAAATAAATCAGTGGTATAACATGACATCACTGGAAAGAGGCAGAGAAATAAGCCAAGTAGAAAAACCAACACTTAGAGCCTATAACAGCCTCTCCAACTACTTTACTATAAACACATGGTTGGACATATAGTAGCCAATGGTAAGAAACCCAACAGAGGTGACAGAACTCACAGGAAAAGCTCAAGTTAAGTCAAACATGCCTATTTCCCCAAGTAGTTGGGAAAAGTTCCCTTTGTTGTACGCCTTACCCCACCACAATTCCTGGAACACAGTTTTGCTGTGCTATGCTTAGTCGCTAGTCATGACCGACTCTTTGCAACCCCATGAATAGTAGCCCACCAGGAGCCTCTGCCCATGGGATTCTCCAGGCAAGAATACTGGAGTGGACTGCCATGCCCTACCACAGGGGATCTTCCCAGCCCAGTTGGCAGCACCTTAAACATTTGCCACATAGAACCTGAGAATCCTGAAAGCAGATTCCATCCTCCCAGAGGGGCTCCTCAATTACTGAGCAAGCATCCACTTTCACTTTAAGATGCTATCTGATGGAACAAAATGGCCAATGTACTTGGGTCTTCATTTGCCAAAAATCCTGACAGCTTTTAAAAACATATACAAATAGGTTCTTGTCAGAGCTTGGATGACTGATCCACCCTGCAGCTTTACCCACTTATTAGGTAAGCCCTTTCCAAAAGGTATACATATACCAGCAAGCTCCTGTATTCTTCAAAATCAACAGAAGTTTCCTGTTAGCAAACATTCAAAAGAAGGCCCACAAAGAGCAGTAGGTACCCAAACCCAGTGCAGGGGGAACTGGCCCTCCGCTGCATTTTCACCAAACTTGATCACATTCCACACTGCCGTGTTCTGTCAAGGAGCGGAGCTGACACGCCCTCACCAAAGGCACTGCCCTCTTTCCACAGGGGCGTGATCCCCAACAGATCTGTTCCTGCACACTCCTCACCAGAGGCCAAGCAGGGACTAGGACAGGAATTATTCAAAATACAGGAGGAAGCTAATCAGCAAGTGCCAGGACAAAACCACCAAATGGCAGAGGAGAAGCCAAGGATGGCCCATTTCTGCAGGAGACGGACCCGGGGAGGAAGGGGTTTCCTTAGGAACCGGTGATTCCCTGGAGCTCCACAGAGAGGGCCCTGACTTGGAGGACCAGGCTTCCAGGAACTAGGTCCCTGGGTTTCTGGGTACAACCCAGCCCCTGCCAGGGTGGGAGTCCAGCCAAGTAATTTCCACTGCGCAGAAGACATTTACTAGCCACGTGGGAAAACAAGGGGTGTTGCCGAGCTGGCTGGTGCTAGTAAGCAAGGGCTTCAGGAGGGAAGACTGTCCGGCACCCAGCCCTACCGAAAGAAGGAGATACTGACAGATTCTCAGGGGGTGTGTTGGGGGTTCACCATCCCACTTCCAGGGCCTCTGGGATGCTCCACCACTCTATCACCAACCACTGACAGCAGCAAACCTTCACCGAGTGCTTATATATGAGACTGGCACCTTTACTTGCATTTCTGTGTTTTTTTTTTAATCTTCAGGACTCTTAGGTGTTACAGTGAAACCCATCTCAGAAATGTAGGCATTAAAGAACAAAGTAATGAAGTCAAAGTCACTCATCTGGGGAACGGCCAGGATTTGAACCAAGGTCTGCTGCAAGCAAGGCATGAGCTCTCAACCAAAGCTGCTCCCTCGAAAGAAAGGAGGCAAAGCAGAAGCAAGTTTTTTCTTGGCTGCACTGTGTTCATTCAACTTGCTTCCCGGCTGTGAGACCCCAGGCAAGCCCATTAACTTCCCAGTACCTCAGTTTCCTCATCTCTAAAATGTAGATGATAATAGAATGGTTTCTGAGCAGGAAATGAAATGAACTCAGGTTTAGCAGAGGTCTTTGCACAGAGTAAGAGCTCAGTAAACGTTATCAAACCAGGTGAAGGAAATCAACCCTGAACAGTCACTGGAAGGACTGGTGCTAAAGCTGAAGCTCCAAGACTTTGGCCGCCAGATGTGAAGAGCCGACTCTTTGGAAAAGACCCTGATGCTGGAAAAGACTGAGGGCAGGAGGAGAAGGGGACGACAGAGGATGAGATGGTTGGATGGCATCACCAACTCAATGGACATGAGTTTGAACAAACTCCAAGAGACAGTGAAAGACAGGGAAGCCTGGCATACTGCAGCCCATGGGGTCGCAAAGAGTCGGACATGACTGTGAGACTGAACCACAACAAAACATCATCCAGCATTGCAGTGATGCTTATTATCAGTGGTAATAAGTGTAAACGCTGCTATCCTCACAAAGTTCCCAGCTCAGCTGGAAACAAAGCCAACAGACAGGAAACTGAAACTAAAGAACTGTGAGCCGGGGTGGAGGGCAGTGTTAAGTGTGGGGAACAGAGCAATACCTTAAGCCCTGAAAGTGAGGAAGCAGCTGCCCTAGGAGGCACTCTCGGGGCCCATCTTCAGCTCCCACAACACTGACATCAGTCCAGCTTCTCTTCCTTCCAGGAACAGGAAGCAGGCAACGATTAAACAGAAAACTACAGAAGTCCTAAACACGGGATTTTTCCAATTAGTCACAGGTTAGGTCAGGCAGTGTTCTTGCTAGACAGGCATGTGGCCAGCCTTCTGGGAATCTGGGAACTGGCGAGCAGAGGTGGTGTATGTGGAAGGTCACCGTGCAGTCCCTGCAGGGAAGTCACGAGTCCTTTGATGCAAAGTCTCCCCTGGGGCTGTTAGAGCAAAGGGAAAAGGAACTAGGATATTTTCTATCCTAGACCGCTTCAGAAAAGGCAAACAGAGGCAAGATTAACCAGATGTAATTAGGGAAACCCTAGATATAGAGAACCTGGTTTTGAAGGGGAAAAAATGACCATCAATAGCCTGAACTCAAATAAGAACTCTGAAAACCAGCAGCAAAGGTTAGACACATAGAAAAATACTACAAATAATAGTCACATACTGATGTATAGTATCAGGGTTTTGCATAATTACTAGACCAAGCACTTCACAGGTATGAACTTGCTTAACCCTTACAATAATCCTATGAGGTAGGCACTATCGTTTTCAACTCCATCTTCCAGATATGAAAACTACAGCACAGAAAAGTCAAATAACTTACACCAACTCACACAGCTAGCAAGTAGTAGAGGTGAGCTTTTAATCCAGGCAGCCTGTCTCCAGAGCCCCAAACTCTGCTCTATTGCTTGTGAGGGTTAACAGTTTTAATATTCAGTAAAGTTCCACAAAATGGGATTATCCATTGCTCATCTCTATGGTGAGTTAGAGTCTTGAGTAGAAAAATCTATGGGTAATCATTACTCATCTAATTCAGTAATAAACCGAGAGTGAGAGAATGATGAGTCACCTATTGGGAAGAGAAGGTACATTTAAGTTATATTGTCTCCAGGTTAATTTATCTAGTTTTTGGCATTAAGTACTAATTAAAAAAAATTCCTGCTATGATTTACAAGAAGCAAATCAAAAAAGCCATCTGATCAGCATTCAACACTGTTGAAACTACTGATTACTTATTGAAATTTCTTAACTTCCCTTTGACTTTTAAAACAACAGAAACTATTCACCTTAAGGGATCAGATTTGCCATATCCCTTTGCCCAAAATTATCACAATTGTTAATGAAAAATATTAAGGGAAGGAATAAACATAAAGTCGTATTTTGAGCTAATGTGATCTCAGTTTTTATTGAAAGAAAAAAAACACCAAAATGTTTACATTAGTTATCTCTGAATAGTGATAGTATAGGTTAGTTTTCTTTTCTTTTTAGTATTTTGTATCTTTTGTTGGTGGAATTTAGGAGTATTATTTTTCTTTTTTGACTTTTAACACTTTCTAAAATGTCCTGATGGTAGTCACTACAGTTGTTGGGGTTTTTTTTCCACTGCAAGTAGAAAGTCAGTAAAGAACCTTCATTGCTATTAAGTTGAGCCCTATGAAACTGTTGTCACTGTAGGTCAAAAACAGTGGAAGACTGGTAATTTCACATGGCTTATCCTAATAGTAATAGTAATGCTATAGAGGTAAACCAAAACACTGAAAATTCCCTAGTAAGGAGATCACCATAACTGCAGTCCATAGTATTTACATAGTAGATATCCCACTGACTGAAGGCAGAGACAATGCTATGCAATCTTGGGTCTACACCTTAGGAGAGAAGATTCAACAGAAACCAGAGTGGGGTAATTTCTACTTTTATTACACTATAAAACACAATGTAAATACATAAATAATATGGCATGGGCCTGATAATTTTGTTTCTTTGCCACTATACTTTTTTAAAAATCAGTTATTCCTTCTCTTTATTTTTGGCTGTGCTGGGTCTTCCTTGCCGTGTGGGCTTTTCTCTGGTTGTGACGAATGGGGACTCCTCTTCCTGGCAGTGCACTGGCTTCCCATCGTGGTCGCTTTTCTTCTTGTCGAACATGGGCTCTAGAGCATACAGGCTTCGGCAGGTGTGCCACACGTGCTCAGTAACTGCAGCTCCTGGGCTCTAGAGCACAGGCTCGACAGTCATGGCCCACAGGCTTAGCTGCTCGGCACAGGGGGGATCTTTCTGGATCAGGGATTGAACCTGTGTCTCCTGCATTGGCAAGTAGATTCTTTATCATTGAGCCAGCAGGGAAGCCTCACTATAATTTTTTAAAGCCTTTTCAGTCTTTAAATAGTAAACAACCATAATTTCAAAGAAATTATTACAGCCACAATGTTTTAATATTATGAACTGATGTTTCCCAATAGGAAAGATGACTGTTTCATTTCCCAACAGCGAATTCTCCATCACCAACTAGGTGTCCTGCAATTCAGCTCATTCTGACAACAGCTCCCTGCAGTTAGTGCAAACAGGTTTAAGGGCTCAGTCCCACGAGGACTGTACCCATTTCAGACACCAACTGCAAACAGCATCTACCAATTTAACCGAAATGCAGTACTTGGGTATAATCTCAAAAACAAGAGAATGATCTCTGTTCCTTTCCAAGGCAAACCATTCAATATCACAGTAATCCAAGTCTATGCCCCAATCAGTAATGCCAAAGAATCTGAAGTTAAATGGTTCTATGAAGATCTACAAGACCTTCCAGAACTAACACCAAAAAAGATGTCCTTTTCATCACAGGGGACTAGAATGCAAAAGTAGGAAATCAAGACATGCATGGAGTCACAGGCCAGTTTGGCCTTGGAGTACAAAATGAAGCAGGGCAAAGGCTAACAGAGTTTTTCCAAGAGAACGCATTGTTCATAGCAAATATCCTCTTCCAACAACACAAGAGAAGACTCTACACATGTACATCACCAAATGGTCAACACCAAAATCAGACTTTGAAGCTGAAGATGGAGAAGCTCTATACAGTCAGCAAAAACAAGACCAGAAGCTGACTGTGGCTCAGATCATGAGTTCCTTATAGCCAAATTCAGGTTTAAATTGAAAAAAGTAGAGAAAGCCACTAGGCCATTCAGGTATGACCTAAATCAAATAAATCCCTTACAATTATACAGTGGAAGGGACAAATAGATTCAAGGGAAAAGCTCTGATAGACAGAGTGCCTGAAGAACTATGGACAGAGGCTGGTGACATGTACAGGAGGTGGTGATCAAAACCATCCCCAGGGAAAAGAAATGCAAAAAGGCAAAATGGTTGTCTGAATACGCCTTACAGATAGCTAAGAAAATAAGAGAAGCAAAAGGTAAAGGTAAAAAGGAAAGATATACCCATCTGGATGCAGAGTTCCAAAGAATAGCAAGGAGATAAGAAAGCTTTCCTAAGTGAACAATGCAAAGAAATAGAGGAAAATAATAGAATGGGAAAAACTAGAGATCTCTTCAAGAAAAGTAGAGATACCAAAGGAACATTTCATGCAAAGATGGGCACAATAAATGACAAAACCAGTATGGACCTAATAGAAGCAGAAGATATTAAGAAGAGGTGGCAAGTATAGACAGAAGAACTATACAAAAAAGATCTCAATGACCCAGATAACCACAGTGGTGTCATCACTTGCCTAGAGCCAGACATCTTGAAGTGCAAAGTCAAGTAGGCCTTAGGAAACATCACTACAAACAAAGCTAGCAGAGGTGATGGAATTCCAGCTTAACTATTCCAAATCCTAAAAGATGATGCTTTTAAGGTGCCGTACTCAGTATGCCAGCAAATTTGGAAAACTCAGCAGTGGCCACAAAGCTGGAAAAGGTCAGTTTTCATTCCAGTCTCAAAGGAAGGCAATGCCAAAGAATGCTCAAACTACCTCACAACTGCACTCATTTCACATACAAGCAAAGTAATGCTCAAAATTTTCCAAGCTAGGCTTCAACAGTATGTGAACCAAGAGTTTCCAGTTCAAGCTGGATTTAGAAAAGGCAGAGGAACCAGAGATCAAATTGCCAGCATTCACTGGATCATAGAAAAAGCAAGAGCATTCCAGAAAAACATCTACTTCTGCTACATTGACTATGCCTTTGACTGTGTGGATCACAACAAACTGTGGAAAATTCTTAAAGAGATGAAAATACCAGAACACCTTATCTGCCTCAAGAAATCTGTATTTCTGTATACAGAGAAATCTGTGTGAAATCTTTATACAGAGAAATCTGTATGTGGTCAAGAAGAAAGAGTTAGAACCAGATATGGAACAACAGACTGATCCCAAACTGGCAAAGGATTAAGTCAAGGCTGTATATTGTCATTCTGTTTATTTAACTTATATGCAGAGTACATCATGCAAAATGCCAGACTGGATGAAGCACAACCTGGAATCAAGATTGCCAGGGGAAATAGCAATAACCTCAGATATGCAGATCACACCACCCTTACGGCAGAAAGCAAAGAGGAACTAAAGAGCTTCTTGATAAAGATGAAAGAGGAGAGTAAAAAAGCTGACTTAAAACTCAACATTTAAAAAATTAAGATCATGGCATCTGGTCCCATCACTTCATGGCAAATAGATGGGGAAACAATGGAAACAGTAACAGATTTTATTTTCTTGGGCTCCAAAATCGCTGCAGATGATGACTGCAGCCATGAAATTAAAAGAGTCTTCCTCCTTGGAAGAAAAGCTATGACAAACCTAGACAGCATATTAAAAAGCAGAGACATTACTTTGCTCACAACTGTACATGTAGTCAAAGCTATGGTTTTTCCAGTAGTCATGTATGGATATGAGAGCTGGACGAGAAAGATGGCTGAGTGCCAAAGAACTGATGCTTTTGAACTGTGGTGTTGGAGAAGTCTCTTTCTTTTTTTTTAATTAATGTTTTTATTGTAACAAATTCAATAAAGACTTTCTTTACAATATTGTGTTGGTTTTGCCATACATTGACATGAATCCGCCATGGGTGTACATGTGTTCCCCTTCCAGAACCCCCTCCCACCTCCCTCCTGATTCCATCCCTCTGGGTCTTCCTGGTGCACCAGCCCCAAGCACCCCGTATCATGCATCGAATCTGGGCTGGCAACTCGTTTTGCATATGATAATTTACATGCTTCAATGCCGTTCTCCCATATCATCCCGCCCTCGTCCTCTCCCATAGAGTCCAAAAGACTGTTCAATACATCTGTGTCTCTTTTGCTGTCTCGCACACAGGGTTATCATTACCATTTTTCTAAATTCCATATATATGCATTAGTATACTGTATTATTGTTTTTCCTTCTGGCTTACTTCACTCTGTATAATAGGCTCCAGTTTCATCCACCTCATTAGAACTGATTCAAATGTATTCTTTTTAATGGCTGAGTAATATTCCATTGTGTATATGTACCACAGCTTTCTTATCCATTCGTCTGTTGATGGACATCTAGGTTGCTTCCATGTCCTGGCTATTGTAAACAATGCGGCGATGAACACTGGGGTACATGTGTCTCTTTCAATTCTGGTTTCCTCAGTGTGTATGCCCAGCAGTGGGATTGCTGGGTCATATGGCAGTTCTATTTCCAGTTTTTTAAGGAATCTCCACACTCTTCTCCATAGTGGCTGTACTAGTTTGCATTCCCACCAACAATGTAAGAGGGTTCCCTTTTCTCCACATCCTCTCCAGCATTTATTGCTTGTAGACTTCTGGATGGCAGCCATTCTGACTGGTGTGAAATGGTACCTCACTGTGGTTTTGATTTGCATTTCTCTGATAATGAGTGATGCTGAGCATCTTTTCATGTGTTTATTAGCCATTTGTAGGTCTTCTTTGAAAAAGCACAAATAAAAAAATGGGATCTAATTAAAATTAAAAGCTTCTGCACAACAAAGGAAACTATAAGCAAGGTGAAAAGACAGCCTTCAGAATGGGAAAAAATAATAGCAAACAAAGCAACGGACAAACAATTAATCTCAAAAATATATGAGGGACTCCTGCAACTCAATTCCAGAAAAGCAAACGACCCAATCAAAAAGTGGGTCAAAGAATTAAATAGACATTTCTTCAATGAAGAAGACTCTTGAGAGTCCCTTGGACTACAAGGATATCAAACCAATAAATCCTAAAGGAAATCAACCCTGAATATTCATTTCAAGGACTGATGCTGAAGCTGAAGCTCCAATACTTTGGCCATGTGATGTGAACAGCTGACTCATTGGAAAAGACCCTGATGCTGGGAAAGATTGAAGGCAGGGGGAGAAGGGGATGATCGAGGACAAGATGGTTGGATGGCATCACTGACTCATTTAACATGAGTTTGAGCAAGCTCCGGGAGATGATGAAAGACAGGTCAGCCTGGAATGCTGTGGTCCATGGGTCATAGAGAGTTGGACACGACTGAGCAACTGAACAACAACAAATTTAACCAAACTAACCCACCACAAACTCAAGGCCTCCCAGGATCTCCTTCAGGTTCAACAATCTGCTATGATGACTCAGAGAACTTAGGAATGTGGTATACTTATGATTACAACTTTATTATAAAGGATACAATGTAAAGTGGCCAAACAGAAGAGATCCATAGCACAAAGTACAGTGCAGTGGGTGAGAGGTGGGGGATAGGGTGGTGCTGACTCCCCATGCTCTCGCCAGACACACCACCCTCCCAGCACATCCACAGATTCACCAATCCAGAAGCTCCTTAGGCCTCCTTATTTCGAGCTTTTATCAAAGTTTCAAGAAATTTCATTACATAGGCATGATCATTTTGAAGTCACTGGCCTTTGATGATTAACTCAGTTGCCAAGACCTCACCTTTCCCTGAGTTCAGAGGATGCAGCTAAAAGTTCCAACTCTCTACTCCTGAAGTTGGTTCCTCTGGCAACTGGCCCTCATTCTGAAGCTATCTAGGAGCCCGCCAAGAGTCATTCACTAGGGTGAATTCTCGTATGGTCTACAGGGCTTATTGTAAATAACGAAAGACACTCTGATCATTCAGGAAATTCCAAGGGTTTTAGGAACATGGGATAAAAGCCAAATATATAACCTTTATTATATCACAATGACTCCAGGTCAAGAATTTATTTACATATCAAGATGCAGCACTGAACAACGTGGAAAAGATCAAATATTTTATCATATGGTTCAAGCAAAAGAATTATTCTTCCCTTCTTGAAGATGCTCCCCGCCTTCCTATCCCACCCATCCAGGCACTAAGACACACCAACTCAACTGTCTCTGTACCCCTATTTCCATAATAAATAGGCACCCATATACACTAAACTACTTTCAAATGGGTTATCTTTCCTCCCTCAAATCTATTCAGTCACATTATAAGAAATCAAGGGGCTAAGAAAATGGACTTGCAAGAAACGACAGAGAAAGAGAGCCCTTAGCCAAGCAGGATTTAATAAATTGGCCCAAAGTTGATCTGCATGTTTTATTTGAAGACACTGCCCTAAACACCGATGGCCTACACTGCCCTCCTGACCTGGACCCGCCTGGAGAGAGGAGAAAACAATGAGAACTTGACCAACAATAGGGCAAAAACTGGAAACACACAACAATCCTCTACAAATAAATGTTAAGCAATAAAGAATTCAGGAGTCAAGATGATTTGTACAGTTTTAGAGGATTTACTCTAACTTAAGATAGACACAAATAGCTGGCTTTTACCATTAACGAACACTTTTTGGTCTTCATACCACAAAGACTATGCTGTTGTTCAGTCGCCCAGTCATGTCCGACCCTTTGCAACCACATGGACTGCAGCATGCCAGGGCTCTCTCACCATCTCCCGAAGTTTGCCCAAGTTCATGTCCATTGCATCAGTGATGCCATCCAGCCATCTCATTCTCTTATGCCCTCTTCTCCTTCTGCCCTCTATGTTTCTCAGCATCAGGGACTTTTCCAATAAGTCAGCTGTTTACATCAGATGACCTAAATACTGGAGTTTCAACTTCAGCATCAGTCCTTCCTACAAGTATTCAGGGTTGATTTCCCTTAAGATTGACTGATTTGACCCCCTTGCTATCCAAAGGACTCTCAGGAGTCTTCTCCAGTAACATAGTTAGAAGGCATCAACTCTTGGTTTGAAGGCACCAAGACTATACACTGCACTTATTTCATGATTTTAATTTCCCAGCAAACTTTGAGGGCTTGTTTCTATCTATTTATCAAATGCATTATATTAAACCAATACATTATAGAGGTCATATTTGTATTACTTACAAAGGACTAATAATATTCTTTTGACTCTCCAAACTGCTTTGAGATGTATTAAAAACACATATATTCATCCTCTCTCTTCTCTCCCCATCTCCTTGCCCACCCCCAACCCTCACCCTCTTTCTCCAGATGAGGAAACAGAACAGCAGTCTCAATGGCCTTGCTTGCTGAAATTACTAGGTCCATGTCTGGTACTCAGGTCTTATTCAGCTCAGCATCTGGGGCTTTTCCATCACACTGCAATGCCTGAGGGCCCCTTCTGGTCCCCTACCCTCTACTCCACCCCATCCTCAGCCCCTGACCATTTACACAATAAGCACCTAGTTTCAGGAGCCCCACAGCCTAGCGTCATTTTCCCTTCTGCACTAACTTCTCCTGACCTACCTCCACACTTCTGCACAAACTGCCTTTTGCTGGGCTGCCATGCCCATATTCCCTTTAACGTTTGCTTAACATGCCAAGTTTTAGGCTCTCAAGGCTTTTCCACCCCTCCTATTAGAAGGAAAATCTTCTCTGAGATCCCATGTGGCACTTTGTTCATAGGTCTCTGATGATCCTAAACACATCCTCCTTTATTCTGTAACGATTTGTATTCAGAGCTTATCTCCTCTGCCATTCCCATCTCAAATTGGTGGAGAAGAGAAACCAAGTTTGTTGTTCATTTCATGTACCTACACAGCACCTAACAGTATTTCAAAGAAGGTCATCGTTTTTAAATAAATTGCATGCTGTTTGTATGGGATAGCTACATGTTTTACCTGCAAAGACTATTAAGACATTGGCTTGACAATCATGCATGGGAAATGAGTTTTACCTTCAAAACCCAGCTTTCTTGGCTCTGGGTTTAAGCAAGAGCCTATGCCTCTTTTTTTTTTTTTTCTATCGGTAGTGGTTCTATATTTTGCTTCAATAGAGGAGAAGTAGATTGGAAAGAACTGAGGAAGTTGCAGAAGCATTCAGGACATACAAACATGCAAAGAAAAATGAAGGCATGCCAGTTCATCAGCCATCTGCCACTTTACCAATGCCAGGAAATTCCGGGCTGCCGTTTCTTATAATGTGAATAATTCACATGATTGTGTTGGAGACTTCCAGCTATGAAGAGCTGTTGGAGTATTTGGAAATTAGTGTTTCCGAGTTATACTGTGAGACAGAAAGCCCAATGAATTCTTCCAGCTTCCACCCGTTACAGGAATCTCTGAGAACCACATTATGTTGGTTTATGCATGGGGGAGGAAGGCTTGGTATGTTACTGATACTGAAAAGAATTGTTGTTTGTTTTTAACCCTACCTACCATGTGACATTTTATATACAGGTTCTTTTTCTTTATTTCTTTTTCTGCTTATTTTTATTGAAGTACAATTGATGTACAGTGTTGTATTAGTTTCAAGTATACAACACAGTGACTAGACATGTATATGCATTATAAGATGATCACCACAATGAATCTGGTTACCAACTGTCACCATTTAAAGGTATTACCATATTATTAACTACATTCCCTATTATGTATAATATATCCCATGACTTATTTATTTTATAACTAGAAGTTTGTATCTCTTAACCCCCTTCATCTATTTCAGCCATCCCCCACCTCCCATCCCCAGGTTCTTTACAAATCTCCAACCACTCAACTAAACTTATCTGGCCACTTGAGAAGGGTAATGGCATAACTGTCTAATCTGTGTCTTTTCAGGAAGCTGAAATTGACTTTTTAAGATATCTCCCTCACTCCAGAATTTTATAAAAGTCATTTCGAAATCAAATGACATGTAAACTGAATTAGTCCCTTGAAATATTTACTCTAAAAATAAATAGACAATTTCTGAAGAATTCCTTGGATAATCACCCATTTTCCACTAAGAACAAAATCTACATTTAATTAATAAGCACCCTTAGTTTTCTCTTTAAGTAGGCAGACCTACAATGAAAAAGTAAGTGATAATAATAAACATATATAAGACCTTCCTTTCACCAGTAGCGCTGAGCATGGAGTATATGTAATTTCACATGACAAAAAAGAACATCTGGGATCAATGAACATGTATATAGCTCTGGCTTCCCCTTATCTAGGGAAGCCCTCATAGCTCAGTCAGTGAAGAATCTGTCTGCAATGCAGGAGACCCAGGTTCAGCTCCCGGGTTAGGAAGATCCCCTGGAGAAGGAAATGGCAATCCACTCCATGGACAGAGGAGCCTAGCAGGCTACAGTCCATGGGGTCTCAAGAGTTGGGCACAACTTAGCAGCTAAATCACCACCATCCCCTCATCTAGGACTTGAATGAGACACTTCCCTTCTCTTTGTCTTGGCTACCTCTCTATATGTCTCTCTGTATGTTTCCTCATCTCTACAAAACAGAGAATACAGCAACCTGCTCCTCATAGCAGTTGCAAAAAATAAATCTGATCAAGCAGTCAAATATTTGTGTGCCTTATATGCTCTGCTGTCTACTTAAGACAAAACACAGTGGAAACAACTGCCTGTAATTGTATGTCAAATAACATAGAATATTGACTTGGCAATCATGCACAGGAAACAAGCTTTACCTTCAAAACATGTATTAATGGACTTCAGGTATATATTTGGGCTTCCCTTGTGGCTCAGCTGGTAAAGAATCAGCCTCCAATGCCAGAGACCTGGGTTTGATCCCTGGGATGGGAAGATCCTGTGGAGAAGGAAAAGGCTACCAACTGCAGTATTCTGGCCTGGAGAATTCCATGGACTTTAGTAGTCCATGGGGTCACAGAGCTGGACACGACTGAGTGACTTTCACTTTCACTTCAAAATATGTATTCAGACTCAAGGTATATATTCACAGAAGGAGATATTCATGGTGAGGATACATAGGAAAGCCTTCTTGGCAGTGTTATCCACAGTTTCAGCCTCAAGGAAGGAGAGGAAAACAGGATGACTACCCCAAGAAGAGGGGAGGGATTTCCAGGTTAAAATACTTAGGCAGCACCATCCAGGAAGGAGGTAGAAATGCAAATTCTCCAGTCCCTTGGGGGAGGGGGAGAGTGACTATCTGTGTTGTGACCAGTCCTGTAGTTCATTCTGAGGCATGCTCAAGTTTGGGGATCAATGTGATGACTTTGCTCACCCTCAGCCCTCCCTTCCATGACCACCTGCCCTCTTCATCTGGCTAATGCCGACACTTGCACAAGTATAGGTTCAGACTTCATTTCCTCCAGTTCTTGCTCAACCAGTCCTCCACTCTCGTCCCGCCCCCAGCCCCAGGTCAGGCACTCTGGCCCTGTGCCACACTCTCCTTATTGAGGGAGTAATGACACTTGATCATGATGGCTTGTTTAATCGTCCTCCCTGATAACCTGTGCTGGCTCCATAAAGGCACAGACTGTGTCGGTTTTATTCTCATCACTTCAACCTAGTGCCTCACACACCAGTAAGGCACTTGGCTAGCATTTGCAGAATGAATAAATAATTTAAAGAATTAGCCTGCAGGATTTCCCTAGTTGTCCAGTGGCTGAGAGTCCATGCTCCCAATGCAGGGAGGCTTGGAGTTCAGCCTCTGGTTGGGGAACTAGATCGCACATGCCAAGACTAAGAATTCACGTGAAGCAACTAAAGATCCCACATGCCACGACTAAGACCCAGTGCAGCCAAATAAATACATAAATATTTAATGAATCTGTGAAAGGTATAAAGAAAAGGTATTAAGTATTATAAAATTGACAATATGATATCAAATTAGCAGATGCATTTAAAGGACCAGTTAGGTAAAACAAATTTCAGGCATGGATTTGGGTTTTGAAAATCTTTGCATTGAAAATTTTCACTAACACTTTCAAATATATCAATCTCCCACCATATTCACCTGATAAGGCAGTACTTGCTTACTTTTTGTATGGTCATTCTTTTTCCTCCATGACCAGCGTCTTCATCTTAGACTTTTGGAGCAATATAGCACATAAAACAGTACTGAGATCAAACGATGCTAGATGGGCCAGGGGTAGCAGGCAGCATGTGTGCAGGGGTGTAACCTGTGTTTCTTAAGTCTCCTGCATTGGCACCAGTGCCACCTGGGAAGCCCCGGTAGACAGCAGACCTGGGATCCAAACTTGTGTAGCTCTGCTCCGAAATCCAGGCTTTTACCCAATACAGATGACTCTAGTGGTAAAGAATCTGCCTGCCAGTACAGGAGACATGAGACACTGGTTTTATCCCTCGGTCAGGAAGATGCCATGAAGGAGGGCATGGCAACCCACCTCTAGTACTCTTGCCTGAAGAATCCCATGGACAGAGGAGCCTGGTGGACTACAGTTTATAAAGGTTGCAAAGAACAGGACACAACTGAAGCGATTTAGCACGCACGCATGCAGCCCATAAAAGCTGGCAGACAAAACTGTCTTTTCAATTTGGGAGGAGAGAGAGGAAACTTACAGCTAAGGTTTGTGGGTGACTTTGAAAAGCATAAGTCTTCACTTTATTATAAAGAAAAAGCCTCGGGCTGAGTCAGAACACCTGGATTTCAGCTCGGACTTCCTTCCTTCCTCCATTCATTCAAAGGTTTTTAAGCCTCTCCTCTGTTCCGGGTCCTACACTTGGATCTGAGCCTTGGACGGTGACCAGAACACACACACACCTTCATCAGGACTAATGTTCTGCTCCTCCACCACGGGCTATGGCCATTCTGACTCCCACAGACTCCTGAACCTGAAGGTCCCCCATCTGCAAAGGCAGGGTTTAATTAAGATGACCACAGAGTCCCCTCTGACACTAACATGACGTGATTAAAACAACACAATTACTCTTAGAAGTCAGTTAACCGAAGTCATGCTTCTCAGGGCCTGCTCACCCACCCCAAAGCCAGAGAGCTGAGAAACCAGACCCTGGAGCATGAGGACCAAGGGCAAGAGGAGAACTTGCCAGAAGCAGCAAAGTGGGGTCCATGTAGTGGAGAGGTAACTTTAACTCCACGAGAAGAGTCTGAGACAGACTGAAGGATCTGCTTGAGACCTGGCTAAGCCAACTCAGTATCCTCATCTGCTAAACAAGGTTTGAGGAGACTATCATCTCTAACGCTGCAGGGCTGTAGCTCCTTGTCCCGGGATGAGATGGTAGGATGGCATTATCAGTTCAATGGACATAAGTCTGAGCAAGCTCTGGGAGAGGGAAACCCGGCGAGCTGCTGTCCATGGGGTCACAAAGAATCAGACACAACTGAGCGACTGAACAACAACCAAGCAACTGACTCAGTTCCTACACTGCCTAAAGAAAGTGTCCTACCCCACAGGCTTATACCCACAAGGCTGCACCCCCACCCCACCCCCAGCAGAAACCAATTCCAAGTCCATTCTGTCATCTGTGCTTCTGACCAACTGGCTATACAACCCCCTCATTGAGTGTGGTTTAAGTTGCTAGTGTGGCTCAGGGAAACATTTGACTTAGCAGATCACCAGTTAATTATAAACAGATATAACCCAGGAACAGACAGATGGGAGAGATGCACAGGATGGGAAATGAGTGGGGTTTCCACTCACCGCACATTTCCAGGTGCTCACCAACCCAGAAGCTCACTATCTTGTTACTCAAAATTTTAAAGCGCTTAACCTGCGATCTCCCCCTGCCTCTTCCCCTTCTCAGAGGCGGCTGGGCAAGGCTGAAAGTTTCAGCTCTATCCCCACCCTCTTTCAGGTGACCATCCCATCCTGGGGCTATCCAGGAGCACCACCCTAAGTCATCACAGATCAGTAGTCACTCAAAGGGGGCTCCTCACAGAAAAAGACATCCTAATCATTTAGAAAAGTTCAAGGGTTTGAGGAACTCTGGTGCCAAAAACTGAGGACAGAAACTAAATATTTATTCCACATATATTACATTTCCCTTGTGGCTCAGATGATAAAGAATCTGCCTGCAATGCAGGAGAACTGGGTTTGATCCTTGGGTTGAGAAGATCCTCTGGAGAAGGAAATAGGAACCCAGTTCCCAGAATACTGGGAATGGGAACTCCAGTATTCTTGCCTAGAGAATCCCATGGACAGAGGAACCTGGCAAGCTACAGTCCATGGAATTGCAAAGAGTCTGACACAACTGAGAGACTAACACTTTCACTTTCTCTTCATACATATATTATACATCACATATTATTGTTTATGTTATATATATATATATTTCTAATTATATTCTACTTCAAGATAACATTCACCACTGAAAAATGAGAAGATGAACAATGAGCAGTTATACTCAGGATCATCAAAAAAGATGTCACTAGGACAATTACACTGATCCTAGGAGAATACTGTCAAAAACAAGATCCACTGGCTAGACAAAAATCTGTTGGTGAATCTTTCAAAATTCTTCAAAAAGAAACTGCCATGTTTTACCCGTACAAAGATGAACAGTTTCTTCCTTTTTTCTTTCTCTCCTACCATGCCCAATTCTGGTAGCTAATGGCTCAGCCCCGCACATCCCCTGCACCCCGAGAGAGCCCTCTGCCAAGTTCACTGGTCCCTACTCCTTCTTCCCTGGGGCACTGGCTCTGCCCACGTTGCCTCCTCAGCTCCCACCCAGGACACCCCAGACTCAGAAGCTGGGCTCTGAGCAAGATGAGTCAGAGGGATAACAGAGGACCTGAAAGGAAAATTCTGGAGCAGGTAGCAACTTCTGTCCCATCTGAGAGCTGTGACAGGTTGTCTTTGGTTAAGGACACAGAAATACACTTTTTAGCACCTGCTACATGTCAAACACTGAGCCATGCACTCTTGTTTTCATCTCATGTAATCGTCATAACAATCCCAATGAAGCAACTCTGCCGTATTTTCTCCACAACACAGATGAGAGAAGTGGTTCAAAGGTTTTTTACTCTCTGTACAACAGGCATTTTCTCCATGGTTGGAATGCAGTTATACACAGGGATATGCACACAAAATGGGATGGAGGAAGAAGTTGGGAAGAGCTGGCAGCTGTTTGACATGAAAAAGACAAGAAGCCTGGAAGCTTGGGGCACTGCATAGTGGGGTAGAAAAACCCTGAGTTCAGAAGCTTGGCACAAGGTTGGTACTCTTTTACACTATAAACTCTTTATAAATATCTTTGGGGCTTCGCAGGTGGTGCAGCAGTAAAGAATTTACCTGCCAGTGCAGGAGACACAAGAGAATCAGGTTCGATCCCCAGGTTGGAAAGATCCCCTGGAGAAGGAAATGGCAACCCACTCCACTATTCTTGCTTGGAAAATTCAATGGACAGAGGAACCTGACAGGCTACAAGTCTTGGAGTCACAGAAGAGCTGAACACAATCTAGCGACTAAACAATAGCAACAACATGTACAAGAAAAACCTATTTCTCTAAATATCTTAGAATTAAAAGAAATTCCTCACCATAGGGCAAAACAAAATGATCTGGTAATAAAAGGCCTCAGAATTGAACAGATGTGAGTTCAGGTCAAAATCTGACATACATACTCAAGTGACTTGTTCAAGTTAACTTTTCAGGACTCAATTTCCTCATCTTCACATGGAGGAATGAAGAATTAAATGATCTTAGTACTTAGACCAGAGCCTGCCACAAAACAGGTAAAATAAATACTGCATTCCTTCCTGCAAAAAAGAGTAAAGTGCCTACAGGGGCAAATTCCAATTTTAGTCCTGTTAGCCACACCAGATTCACTAATCTCTCTGCTTTCAGCAGCCCACCAAATCTCTAAAATTACTGAAGGAACTACCCTACAATTCTCAAAAACCACTCAGCATAATAGTTTTAACCAATGACAATTTCAATCATTTTTTATCAATTTTTAAATAACTTCTTTTCTGTAATTGAACTTCAACATCAGAGACAATTCTTTAAAAAGCAACAACAATTTTTTCCTCCATCACCTGGTTTTTGATCTCTTTGTTCAAACTCAACTACTCAAACTCCCAAACAGCAATGGTTGCTTAATTTACTTTGGGGGGATAAGTTGGGAAGATGGGAAATGGCAGGCACATCTCAAATTTTTCATTTCCTCTTTCAATACAATTTGGGCTCAGAAGCCCAAGCCCCAAAAAGTTGCTTTCTCAAAACATCCTGCCCACTGACTACGAATAACACAGATACACAGCCAAGCAGCTACCTGGCCAAAGGACAACCCGGAATTTAATAAAGCTTATCATGAGCATCTAAATGAGGAGTCAGGAGGCTGGATGGAAGCCCAGAGAGCCCCAGGAGAGAGCATTTCTCATTCACCAGTCCCTGGTCCTTTTCAGTCCACTCCTTACTCAAAGGCTATGTCCATTGTCTGCAGAGAAACTAAGCCCTAAGTAACCAGAGAACTTAAAGACATAAATAAACCACGTGTGGAAAACCATCCCTTCTGGCGCAGTGGTATACAGTTTCAAATGCTGCTATTAAGACAGAAGCTGAAAGAGGTTCTACTAGGCAGGAAGTCAAAGACACATTGCCACTAGCCACTGTGCACTTCACTGTCCTTATTTTCTCTTTTTCTAAAGTCTGATAACCCCACACTTAACAATACTATGATGTCCTAAACTCCCTATCCTAGAACCCCAACAAGACACCGAAGTTGATTTCTGTTCTATTTTCTCTCTGAGGAGCAGTGAGGTATAGGGGAAAGAGAATGAACTTTGGAATCAAGCAGGCTGGGTTATCAAAGATAAAGATACATGTAGACACACACACACACAAGATACATGTAGACACACACACACAAGATACATGTACACACACACACACACACACACCCCTCCTAGTAGACACACACACACACAAGATACATGTACACACACACACACAAGATACATGTAGACACACACACACACACACCCCTCCTCGTGGTTCTGCTTCTCTGACTGAACGCTGAATGATACACTAGTTACGGGATCTTGCACTAATTGTTTAACCTCTCTGGGCCTCAGATGCTGCACTGGAAATAAGAACGTCACAGAACTATGAGAAATAACTATAAATATGAATATAGAGTGCCCAGCTCAAAGCTTGACACATAACAGATATTCAACATTTCTCCCTACTTCCCTAAACTAAGCCTACAAAAGTTAACACCATCTTAGATTCCATGGGCACCATATGTTAGCTGCTCAGGCCATCTTTTCTCCATGAAACAGGTCTCAAGTCACACTGGCACATCTGTACTCTGTACCGTTTCCTTTTAGATACCTCCTTCTTCTAAAGTGTCGTACTGCGTAATTAAGAGCTTTCATCATCACATTCCAATTCGGAAAGCTGGTGCTGCTCAAAGATCCATCAAAATACATACTCACACTACAGAAGGATTTCTCCTGCTATGACTGATTACAGGCATCATGTGCTGAATTTTTAACAACTTGCCTCCCAGGTTAACCTCTTCAAATTCTGGAGCAACTGATTCTAGCCCTGTAAGTATCGTTTACAACCTGAGGTCCAATTTGAACCTGATGATGCCCCTATCTGGGCTTCTCCGGTGGCTCAGACGGTAAAGAATCCACCCGCAGTACACGAGACCTGGGTTCGATCCCTAGGTCTGGGAAGATCCCCTGAAGAAGGGAATCTCTATCCACTTTAGTATTCTTGCCTGGAAAATTCCATGGACAGAGGAGCCTGGCGGGCTACAGTCCATGAGGTTCCACAGAGTCAGATACAACTGAGCGACTAACAGTTTCACTTTCATGCCCCTACCTGTCTCAGTAATGGTAGGCAGGGTGAAACCCAAAATCTCGCATCCAATAATACATGTCACTAGTGGCCATTTCCTCGGGGTGGTTGGCTGAAGGAAATACGATCTGCTAATAAAGACTCAAGAGACATACCGTTCTGTTCCCTTCCTAACATATTCTGGTTTCTATGAAAGAGTGAAGACCAGGGAACTAAGCCAGTTTAAAAGCTGCAAGCAAGCGGATTCTTCTCAGGAGAGACGAGTAGTATATGTGTTTTTAGGGAGGAGATAGTCATGGCTGGAAGGCTTCCAGTTACTTGCTTATTATTTGAACCTGAAGAGTCGCTGCTCAAGCTTGGAAGGGTTTGCTAACGTAAGATTCCAGGCTGTAGTAACCCCAATTGGCCAACAAGGTATACATTCATTATTTTAACTACTGCTGTGAGGTGGCAATTAAGAGGGGACAAGTGGTAAGGAATCCCTAGCGTCTATAGTTATAAAAACAAGAGTGTGATAAAGGACTTCGTGAAAGTTACACCTCGCCTTAGATTTCAATTAAAAACTCCTGTTCCAAGTTCATCACTGGAGACAGTATTTTATCATCTCTGCTGATGGCTTCCTGCTCTGACCACAGAAGGTTCCTCTTGTGGTGACAGCAATCAACTCAAAGAAGGAAAGGTAAGTTTACAAACGCGCCTTTCCTTTTTCCAAGACTGGTGCTAAAATAAAACTTGGAAAGAAAGTGGAACTCCTCAAGGCTTTAAGATTTAAATTAAAAAAAAAAAAAGAGTGGGGAGGGAGCCGGCAACGACAGCGCACCGGGTCGCCGGTGTCACGATCTTCCGCTCGCGGGCCCTTTGAGGACAACAGCAGGAAAGGGGTCCGCAGGGCTCAGGGTCGCTCGACCCAGGCTCCCCGGAAGGCAAGAGCCGCCCGGTACCTACAAACCAGACAGCTCAGGGGTGGAGGCGGGGGGCTGGTAACAGGTTCTCGCAGCAGCAGAGAAGAGAGAAGGCGGGAGCGGAGAGGGCGGGAAGCAAGGGCGGGAGCCATCGCCACGCGCCGCGCCCGACCCGGGCCACCCCCGGACAGCCAGATGCTCCGCGCCAGGACCCCGCGGCTGTGCCAAGACCGGGGGAGCGGGGGGCTCAGCGGGGTGGCAGTCCGGATCCCTCGCGCTCTCCCGCGCGCCCCAGCCGCGACAGGGCACTCACCCGAGGAGGCTAGCGGCGAACTCACGGCGCCTCCCACGAAGACAGCAGCGGCGAGCACGGCGGACCCCGGGAGTCCCCGCGGAGCCATCGCTCAGGCCCTTCGCCCTCCTCCCCCGGGGCGCCACGTCCCGGGCTCCGGCGGAGAGTGCAGCTCTGGGGCCCGCGGGCCGCAGGGTTAGTCTCAGCAGGGTTCAGCCCCCGCGCGGCGCACCCCGCCCCGCCGAGGATCCTCCCTCAGGCCCCACCCACCCCAGCCAGCCCCGCCTCTCCCAGCCTAGCCCCAGGCTCCGCCTGCACCAGCAGGAGGCGCAGCCAGTGACCCCGCCCCCGGACCCGCCCACCTCGGCCTGGTCCAGCCTCCCGCCTTCGCCTCCGCTTCCTCCTCTAGCAGGTCGGCGGCTCCCGCTGCCGGGATCAGCCCATGGCCCCGCCCACAGGGCCAGCCCCGCCCTCCTGTCCCGGCTCGAGCTCTCCCTTTCCCAGAACCGCTGCCCAGTTAGCTCCGGAGCCCGGGGACCGGGCAGGGTCGCCGGGGCTTGTCCTCCCGGACGCCTGGACTGGGCGGGCGTGGGAAGAGAAAAAGACACAACAGATATGGAAGCTCTGGCTGGGCGGACATGGACAGCGCTGGAATGGGCAGGATCTCTTTTCTCTGCTGGCATCTCTATTCAGGTGGCATTCCCCTCGGTGACTGGTGTGGAGAGGGGCGCTGCACGGGATGCCAAGTTCCAATGTTTGAGGAAAGTCAAATCATTTAAATTTCTTCCTATCTCCACTTCCATTTAACCTGCTCCTACTGGGGAGAAAAACCTCTACGTATCTCTAGAAACAAATTGCCTTTGTTTTTAAATCGTGTGCCCACACTGCATCTTACAAATACTTCTACGAAGTAACTCTTTAAGTGCTTAGTCACTTATTCTCTCCGTGTATCGTCACGCCAGCTCTGTGAATGAAGTAAGGAGTGCCCTTATTTTACAGGCTAGGAAGTTAACCGACGATGATCAGGCCACAGTGATAAATTGAGATTAACTTGTCTTCATTGTGTTTACTCATTGCTGGGCCCTCCCTGCCTGTCTCAAGGACTGCACGCGCACTGCGCTCTACGGAAGAGGTCAGAAGTGGTTTTTGAAGTTGATTATCACCACAAGGAGCAGTTGACCTCAGAGTCTTTCTCTGAGTAGTTTCCTCCTTGCATGCGTCCTCATGGACTGCAACCCACCAGGTTCCTCTGTCCATGGAATTATCCAGGCAAGAAGACTGGAGTGGGTTGCCTTTTCCTCCTCCAGGGGATCCTCCCAATCCAGGGATCAACCTGTTGTCTCCTGTGTTCCTATATGGGCAGGCAGATTCTTTACCACTGGACTACCTGGGAAGCCAGTTCCCTATTTACTGCCCTTTAGAGACTCCTTCTGAAACAAAGCAGTCAGGTCTTGAACAAATGTTCAAGAACACAAACAAGAAGACGAGGTGGGCATTGGAGGTTTTCACGGAACAGACTGTTGTTTGGCCTGTCAGTCTTGGATTTTCAAAGGAGGACTCTTTCGTCTCTTCACTGAGTCTTCTACACAGTCTGCTAGACTCTCACAAACATTTACACTGATGTGGGAATTCCCAGTGAAAGCAGCTTAGGCCACTACAGATGGCCGAAGCCGAGGGGTGGCCCTTTGAAGACAAAGGAGGGTATGTGTGTCCTTTGCACTACTGTCCATACATCTGCAATCTGGCAGGTAAAGCAATTTATTCCAACTCCAATACAGAGTAACTGCAGGAGAAAGAGGCCCATGTGGGTTTCTAATTTTAAAAAGAAGAAAAAGAAGGAGTCCTGGGCCTAGAAATTAAACTATAAATTATAAGTTGTAGCCAGAACCAGTTACATAATTTGCAGAGTCTCATATAAAATGAAAACTTTTTTTCAAAATTAAGAATGTCAAGATAGCCATGGTCTGCTATGGAGCCTAAGCTTGTGGTCCTGTGTCCATCACATACCCATAAAGCCAGTTATAGTTTGGGAACTTAAAATGTAGCCAAATGATTGGACCAAGATATCTCTTCAAAATGACAAATATTTTAGAAAAGAATACTGTTTCACTCTTTTCTTACAGATTGAACTTCCTATTAAAAAGACAGGGCCATTTTTAACAACATATTTGAATTGGATGTCTGCTTGTGGCTCTCCAGAAATAAAAGTACAATCCAGTAGTTAAAGTTAGAGGAGACCTCAGTAATCATCTGCCAAGCCACTTATTTTACAGATGAGAGATAGTTAAGTTTCTTGCCTGCTATCTCAGTGCTAGTGTGAGCCAGAATTGGAACCTAAGGCTCTAAAATTTTCCTTCTCAGACTTTTCCATAACACTTAGCTGCTTGACTAAGTGTTTTACTATAGATATTTTACTGTCACGGAACCTCATGTACATGCATTTGCACATCTTGTTAATGGATAGAGGGAGAGAGGGAAGATAGGAGGAAGGAAAGAAATGAAGCTTCACTTATTTTCCAGTTACTTAACCCTACAGATTTGTTCACCCAATTTAAAAAGCCCCACATAGCATTATCTAAAAGTCATTACCTTCTGTTTTATTTTAAATGTGAAGACGTCAATGTGATCCAAGTTCTCATTCCTATTAGGAAGGGTTTGCCATATTTCTTCTGAGGAAATAAAACTGTAACATCCCAAGACTAAATAATTTTCCCTTTTTTTCAGAAATAAAATTAAAGAATCATAAGTAGAGATAGTTGTAACATTAGCTCTCCTTTACTCATCTCTTAAATTCAGCTCCATCCTGGGGCAAGCACTTTTCCTGTGTTCCTTCATCAGATCTTCACAATTTTATATTTGTGTAAATATTATTACTGATTCTCACTTCAGAGCTTAAGTGACTAGGATTTACAGGATGAAGGCATTCACCCAAGTCACACAGCTGCCTGGACTCAAACTCAAGATCAACTCACTCCAGGCCTACACTTGAACTTCTGCTTATACTGTTCTGCCTCTGAAATGCAGGATAGTACCCAATTAGCTCACCTTTTCCAATACAAAGTCTTCTTCTGTCATTTTTCACTTAACCTAGCCTCTTTGAATTCTGTGTCAATAATAGTTTAAATGCATTTTTTTCAGGGAAAATTAAGTCATTTATGGGGATATGTTGTAACTAGGAACCAAATTTACAAACTTACACAATTTTCCATCCTTTCTGGGTTTTGTTGAATTTTGTGAGGGTTTTTTTTCTCCAGTTTCTCTATACAAATTCAGTTAATCATTCCCCTGAATAGAAACCTTTCCTGTTTTCCTCTGTGCTAGAAGGTGGCAATTTTCATCACCATCATTTAAATGCATAAGACTCAGTTGGCTGGTATTTACTTTAATTAATGTTGAAATTACTTCCGTAGAAGGTCTCTGTAGAATTTCTTCTTTCTGTGATTTAGATGTAGTCATCTTTCATTTTGAGAGATTATATCCAGGAATATATCAAAGGGTATCAAATGATGTTTTATAAAATCTAAGGTTATTGTGATTTGACAACAAGATGTGTACTATGTTCCTTGTATTGGGCTGAGGGGAGGAGGTTGGAGGGGAGAGTATTGCAGGTAAATTAATGGATCCTAACCTGACTTATAGAAGCTTTTAAAATGGACCTGGGAGAAAGGAAACAATTGCATTGTGAGATGGAAATGGTCAAAGAAGCAGGGATCAGGATAAAGCCATGCCAGAGACTCACTCTGTGGCTTTCAGGCTCTCTTTGCTCAGTCTCCTTACCCAGACAATTCAGGCAGGAGATAGGATGATTTCTAAAAGTTCCCATCCAACTCTAAGATTCTACACCATAATGAGTAATCAAATGATAGGGTGTATGGTGCCAAAGTTGGGCTAGACTGTAGGGTTTCTCAACATTATCAATAGTTGTGGACTGGATAATTCTTTGTTTGGAGGCTATTCTGTGCATTGTGGAACATTCAGCAGCCTCTTTGCATGTGTTCATGCCAAGTCACTTCAGTTGTCCCAAGCTCTTTGTGACCCTATGGTCTGTAGCCCATCAGGTTCCTCTGTCCCCGGAATTCTCCAGGCAAGAGTACTGGAGTGGGTTGCCATGTCCTCTTCCATCCAGGGGATCATCTGGATCCAGGGATCGAACCAGTGTCCCTTTACGTCTCTTGCATTGGCAGGCAGGTTCTTTATCACTAGTGCCACCTGGGAAGCCCCGCAGCCTCTTTGGCCTCTTCTAATTAATTCCCTTCACTGATTGAGACAACCAAAAATATCTCCAGATGTTACCAAGTGTCATCTGGCAGCAAAATTGCCCCAGATTGAGAACCTCTGGGCTATGCTGTTGTCCGGTCACCAAGTCGTGTCTGACTCTGGGACTGCATGAACTGCAGCACACCAGGCTTCCCTGGCCTTCATTATCTCTTGGAGTTTGCTCAAACTCATGTCCATTGAGTCAGTGATGCCATCCAACCATTTTGTCTTCTGTCCTCCCCTTCTGCTCCTGCCCTCAATCTTCCCCAGCTTCAGGGTCTTTTCCAATGAGTCGGCACTCCACATCAGGTGGCCAAAGTATATTGGAGCTTCAGCTTCAGTATCAGTCCTTCCAATGAATATTCAGGGTTGATTTCCTTTAGGATTGACTGGTTTATTTCTTTGCTGTCCAAGGGACTCTCAAGAGTCTTCTCCAGCACCACAGTTCAAAAGCATCTGTTCTTCAGCACTCAGCCTTCTTTATTGTTCAACTTTCACATCCGTACACAACTACTGGAAATACCATAGCTTTGACTATATGGATGTTTGTTGGCAAAACTTAGATTTGTCATAGCTTTTCTTCTAGAGAGCAAGTACTTTTTAGTTTCATGTCTGCAGTCACCATCCCCAGTAATTTTGGAGCCCAAGAAAATAAAATCTTCACTGTTTCCATTTTTTCCCCATCTGTTTGCCATGAAGTAATGGGACCAGATGCCATAATTTTTGTCACTCTCATCTTTCACCCTCATCAAGAGGCTCTTTTGTTCCTCTTCACTTTCTACTATTAGAGTGGTATCATCTACATATCTGAGGCTGCTGATATTTCCCCTGGTAATCTTGATTCCAACTTCTGATTCATCCAGCCCAGAATGATGTACTCTGCATAAATTTAAATAAGCAGAGTAACAATATACAGCCTTAACATACTCCTTTCCCAATTTTGAAGCAGCCCATTTTTCCATGCCCAGTTCTAACTGTTGCTTCTTGGCCTTTCTCAGGAGGCAGGTAAGTTGGTCTGGCATTCCCATCTTTTTAAGAATGTTCCACCGTTTGTTGTGATCCACACAGTCAAAGACTCTAGCATAGTCAATGAAGCAGAAGCAGATGGTGTTTTTTGGGGTTTTTTGTTTGTTTGTTTGTTTTTGGAATTCCCTTGCTTTTTCTATCATCCAACTGATATTGGCTATTTGATCTTGGTTCCTCTGATTTTTCTAAATCCAGCTTGTACATCTGGAAGTTCTCAGTTCATGTAATGTTGAAGCCTAGCTTGTAAGATTTTGAGCATTACCTTGCTAGCATGTGAATGAGTGCAGCTGTACCATAGTTTGAACATTCTTTAACATGCATTACCAAGTGTCACCTAGGGGCAGAATTGCCCCTGGTTGAGAACCTCTGGGCTATAGAAATTCCAAAACCAAAAGGATTGCAATCAGAGGCTCTGAGCAAGGCTTCATGAAGAAGGTGCAATTTGGGCTAAATTGAGAGAAGTCCAGGGATTAGTGGGGAAAGTGTGTGAGAACATGCACAGTGACAGGATTAGCATGGTGTAGGCTGCACAATGAAGAGTATGCAGGAAGGGAAAAGGGAGGGGAGGAGAATGAATCAGCAATGGCTGTGGATCAGAGGTGAGCATAGTGGTCAATAAAAGGAGAACTGAGAACTGTAGAGGCCAGAAGGTATCATAAATTAGACCAAAATAGATTGTTTTAAGGATGCTGAGATGAATTTTAGTTGTTCAATTAAACAAATTTTTTTATCATAAATCAGGAACCCGCATATATAGAGAAGTCCCAATTTTGCCAACATTTTCAATAGATATCAGAGGCATCTGATTGCTGGGTTAGCAATGATGGCCATAATCTGCCTCATTCTTGATCACCAAGTCAGATTTTGTTTCATGGACACAGTCTCCTTGAAAATTTCACATAAGTGACTCAGACTATTTGCTTTTAGAGCCTCAAAACCAGGGAGACATACAATGATGTGGTTCTTCTCTATAAAGAGCAAGGTAGAAATGTAGTGATGAATCACATGGCTCCAGCTCAGTGAAACCCACAAATGCACGTTTCAGAGGACAAACTCTACAAAGTATAAGGTGTCTGTCTTAGGCAAGCTTCCTTTTGGTTGTAATACAATTGTAATTACAATTACAATTGTAATTCTGTGTATTGTAATACACAGAAACATCAACACTAGCTGAATAAGCAGTGAATTTATTAGAAAGGTTAAATATTCATAGATATAAAAAGGGCCAGGTCTCAAGCTTTCAAGCAGAGACAAAGAGACAGAAACAGAGATAGAGAGGAAGTATATAGTTGCTAAGAGGTGGAAATGAGAACAGTGTGGTAGCCCATTGAGAGAAAGATTTAGAGAGAACCCCCACACCCTACATTTCTTATCTACTGTTCCCAGTTCTGATTTGCTTGAAGTCATGCTGAGCACGACTGGGTGCCAAGGAACCATGTGGTTCATCACTACATTTCATGCGGTGCATGCACGTGGAAGAGTACACTTGTACACTCTCACTGATGCTCACACTCACACACATACATACACACATGCATGACTATGTCCTATGTCAATTATTTGCTGAGCAGCCCTTGAGGTTTCTTCTCTCATTGGAGAAGTCTGATTTGTGCCAACCAGACTCCAACCCTACTTCTTTTTCCCTGGGGATGTGCAGAATGTACTAGCTGCTAACACTGCAGGAACCCAAGCTCTAGGTGTGGGGGGCACAGGTTGACAGAGTTTGGGCACCTACATCAGTGCAGTCAGGCTTCCCTAGTGGTTAATAGGTGAAGAACCTGCCTGCAATGCAGGAGACCCCAAGCGAGTTTGATCCCTGGGTCAGGAAGATCCTCTGGAGGAGGGCATGGCAACCCACTCCGGTGTTCTTGCCTGGAGAATCCCATGGACAGAGGAGCCTGGTGGGATACAGCCCATGGGGTCACAAATAGTAGGACATGACTGAGCAACTAAACACCTACATAAGTATGTGTAGCCAGGAATGCTTCCTGCTGGGACTCTGGAAATCACATTTCCCCTGCCCCCAGGGCAGAGTTGTCCAGACTGTACAATAATATCAGAATAAACTAATTAGATGGAGCTCTTTTTGCCAATTCTCAGAGATTCTGAGAGCAGTAAAGTTTCCTGAAGGGAACAGGAGAGCTGCCCACCATATGCACTGCTGTGCATCTCTGAGGGTACAGCTGCAACCCATGAATTTTTCATGGACCATTCTGCTCGATTGAGTGATGCTCAGTAACTGTGCCTAATGACCCAGGGATAGGAATGAAGAAAGCAGTTTAGGAGATGGATTCCAGTTTAGGAAAAGCCTGACATCTTAGAGGTTTTTCAAGGAATCTGGCTGTTTTGAGGGATAAGAGTTTGAGGTGATAAGATTCAGTGTATGCTGGAAAGGACACAAAAGGACTGATGCACGGAGAGAACTTGCAGGGCTTGGTGGTGCCTAGGGTGTTCCACCTGGGCAATGGGATGGAGGGGGTGAGAGAGCTACAGGAGGGAAGGACCCTTTCTCAGCATAGTCCAAGACTCTGAGAATCCCATCTGGGCCATTCTCTGGCCGAGACCCAGGTCAGTAACAAAGATTCCCCCCTCTTCCTTTCAGCCAAAAAGTTAGTCTGCACAGCCAGTTCTTAGCAACTGATGCCACCAACCCTACCCTCTGTGGGGATGACCTTCTTACCCCATCCTGGGTTCAGTTTGGACCACCACAGGCCAGACAGCCTCCATGATACTCAGGAAGACAGCCTGTGAGCTTTTTTACATCAAGAGCTTTTCTGAAATGACTGTACAAAACCAGAAAAAAGATAAAAAATTTAAAAAAGAGGAACATGAGGAGATCACGTGGATTCTTTACCATCTGAGCCACCAGGGAAGTCCATGAGTACTGGAGTGGGTAGCCTTTCCCTTCTCCAGAGTATCTTCCCAACCCAGGAATTGAACTGGGGTCTCCTGCATTGCAGGCACATTTTTTACCAGCTGAGCTATCAGGGACGCCTCACAAAGCTTACAGAATCTTATAAAATAGGGCTTGCATAGTTTAAACCAGATTATAACTATATGATTTATGTGAATTAACTTCATGATTATTTCTAACTAGACAAAATAACATTTCTACTAATAGAATTCAAATGCAAGCTTTATATGTAATTTAACATTTTCTACATACTGAATTAAAAAAGAACAGATAAGATTAATTTCAGTAATATATATCATTTAACCTAATGGATCCAAAGTATTACCATTTTAGCATGTAATCAAAAAACTTTAAATGACTAATGAGATGTTCAACATTCTTTTCACTGAACTGGGACTTCAGAACCTGGCAAGATTTAAATGTTTTTCCATTTAAAACACATCTCAGGGACTTCTCTGATGGTACAGCGGATAAGAACCCGCCTGCCAGTGCAAGGGACACAGGTTTGATCCCTGATCACAGAAGACTCTACATGCTGCAGAGCAACGAAACCCATGCTTCCGTTGCTGAGCCCACGTGCTGCAGCTACTGAAGCCTATGAACCTAGAGCCTGTGCTTCACAGCAAGAGAAGCCATCGCAATGAGAGGCCCAAGCACCACAACTAGAGAGTAGCCCCTGCTCGCCACAACTAGGGAAAGCCCTCGCACAACAACAAAGACCCAGTACAACCAAATATCATTTAAAAAGTAATTAACTAATTTAAAAAATAAAGCACATCTCGGTTCAAGTGCTTTACAGCTACATGAGGCCATTAGTACCAGGTAAGTCTGGGCTAGAAACACATAAGTTCTTTCTGAGTTGTTTAGACGCTGTCATGTCTGACTCTTTGCGACCCCGTGGACGGTAGCCCACCAGGCTTCTCTGTCCATGCGATTCTCTAGGCAAGAATGCTTTAGTGGGTTGCCATTTCCTCCTCCAGGAAGTCTTTTCTGAAGCGGGGACTGAAAGGCTGCTGGACTTCTCCCATGTGTTAGTCCTCAGGGTCATGCTTATCAGGCTTCCTCCATTCTTAAGAGCAGATGCACTTCAGTGTGTGAACCTTTGACAGCTCATTTTGCAGCAGGGTTAAAGGTTGCAGCAATTCCATTTGCATTGGTGAAGGGCTACAACATGCCTTAGCAAGAGAGTCCAGAGTGCCAGGGAGAACAGCCTGCTTGGTCATGCACGCTGGTTCAACTGTTTATTTTGATCACAATCCCATGCATGGTCTTGTATATCTTAGTGTTGAAGGCAGACAGAGCTATTATGGCCCCTGCATGAATAATCTATTGTTTTCAAATATGTTTCGCCATTACTTTCTCAGCCATAAATACCTTCACTGCTAACATGCTGTTCAAAATCACCATAATCAGGAGAGGGCCATTTTATATTCTCTGTTCACATGATCTGAGCAGTATTTTTGCATAACTTTAGGGAATAAACAAGAAAAAGAGGGACATTTTAAAAATAGAATAAGCTTAACAGCTTTTTCACTTATTTCTTTAACCACGTTAGTATACTATGGGGTGATATGCACTAATTTTTGGTAGAAAGGGGGACCTATTTTGTAACCGAAAGAAAGTAGAAAATGTTTCTGTAACATTTTCTACTTTCTTTCAAGCTTTCAAATGACTCAAAAGAAATATGGAATAATAAAATAAAAATTTGAAGGCTGCCCAAAAAAATCCTCCATTCTTGTTGTATACCTATAACACTGTACATCAATTATACACTTCAGTAAAAAAAATTTTTTTAATAAATTTTTTAAAAAGACTCCTCCTTCCTTCTGGCCTCCATTCTCTGCTTCCATTAGTGCCCCCATGTCCACTCTGTCTGCAGATACAGTGAAGAAGCAAACTAATGATGTTTCAGGTATGGTATGAACTAAATGGAGCTTCACAGTTCTGACTGGCATCCCGCCTCACCTATGACTCTTTTACCAAAAACCAACTTGGATGAAAGGGAGTCTGAAGCCAGTTGACATCTCTGCCCCTCCCATTACTCCACCCTCCACTCCACTCCCCGCCAGCAGACTTAACAAAGAAATTTCATTGCTGAGATTCTAACTCTTGAGTAATTTCAGGATTAATAAAGATGTAACTTTATTGAATCTCAATGCTGAGATTCAGTGCTAAGATTCTTCTCTTCTGAATGAGATGGAGGAACTTGGTGGCCAGTTCCATCTACTGCAAAGCAATCACACAAGTTATTTTGTTGGTTTGTTTTTCTTGCTGAAGAAGCAGGACAGTTCTGTTTGGCTTTGGAAAGGCACAGCTAAGTCCAGAACTGCTTCTCCCTAAAAGGCATGATTCTAAGGGTTTCATCCTCTTGTGTTCCTAGTGGTTCCAAGTCCTGCAATGGCCTCTAAACATTGCAAGAACACCTGTCTCCAGCGTGTTCTGGTCCACTCAATCCCCAATCACTGCCCCAGTGCCCCTTCTAAAACCACTGATAGCAGACTTTCCTTTGCTCAACTCCCTTCTAGGGTCCAGCCCTTCATTACCTATAGGGTCACATTTATACAGGGTAACGTTCATATAGGGTTACGTTCAACTCTTTAACCTGCTGTAACCTCAGTGAACCTCTGTCTCCTCTAGTATCCAGGCAGACGGGATCCAGCTTCTCCCTCTCAGTCAAGGGCCACCTACCTCTAACATATTTGGCTTGAAGAAGCGTGAACTCGTGGCCATCCTAACTCAGTCCACATTGCCAGCTGCTTGTTCATGGTCACCTGGCTCCTAACAGCTCTCTCTGCAAGTCTGGGACGGCTGCTCTGGCCACTAGGAAAGGCTTGCATGCTTTCAGTTGACCCCCTCCAAACATGTAGGCTGCCCATTCTTGCCCCTGCCCCAACCCCCAACATACTAACACAGAAGTGTTTTGTGTTACAGGCTTTTCCTGAAGGTTTGGCCAGTATTGTCTGTGGATTCAGCACAGATGGAACAGGAAATGAGGTGGTTCTCAGGATCCCCTCAGCCATCATGGCCATGGAAAATTCCTCCCTGGAAGTCCATCCACTACCTGGGTTCCCACTTACCTCTTTGCTTCTAGAGTTAGAGCAAAGAGTCCTATCTTTCCTCTCCTAGACTTCCAGGGCTTTCAACACACTCCACTGCCAGCTCTCCTCCCCCAGAAAACACTAAAAAGTCTCATTACTCTATTATCATGCAGAGGACCAGGTGATCCTATTTCATATTGCAGGGTTTCTAATCTGGAATCCATGGGCTCCTGAGGAGACTGCAACTAGATTTCAGGAGGGGTTGTGGATTTGCATGGGGAGAAAGTTATATCTTTATTGTTTTCAACAGTCTTGAAGTAAAGTTTTGCATTTACTTCAATGATATATGTAGCAACAAACCACAGAGCCTGAGACACTGGGACTGACTGAACCACAGATATTTCATATTATCTTATGTTTGAGCAGATATCTCAAATACTGCTTATACCCATTATTATTTGGAAATTACTTTGAAATTATAAATTACTTGTTAAAAGCAAAAAACGCTGGTTTAATGTGTGAAGTAGCATACATACTGGTATCTCAATTTTTTATTTTTATTTTTAGTTAATTTATTTTTTAAGTTTTTTAGAGGCTTTTTGGCCACGCCATGTGGCATGAGGGATCTTGGTTCCCTGACCAAGGACTGACCCTGAGGAAAGAGAGTTTAGGCTAGTATGATAGGCAGAATAATAGCCTGCCGAAGAAGTCCAAGTTCTTCTAATCTTTGGGACCTATGAATATGTTAGGTTCATGGTAAAGAGGAGTTAAAGTTGCAAAATCAACTGACTTCAAAACAGGGAGATTATCCTGGATTACCTGGGTAGGCTCCATATAGTCAGAAAGGATTTTAACATGGAAGAGGGAGCCTAAACAATAAAATAAAGGTATGTGAAGATGGAAGAAAAACACAGAGAGATGCAATGTTGCTGGCATTGAAGAGAGAAGGAAGCCGTGAGCTACAGAATGTGGGAAACCTCTACAAGCTAGAAATAGCACAGAATCAGATGCTCTCCTGGAGCCTCCAGAAGGAAACAAAGCCCAAAGACCTATTTCTATTGTCTACCCTACAAAACTGTAAGGTAATAAATTTGTGTTGTGTAAGTTGCCATATTTATTGTGACTTGTTACATCAGCAACGGGAAGCTAGTATATCTGAGTTACTCAGCTTCCATACAACGGCTCTTGGAGGGTTAGTGGAGAGAAGAGAGACTGTAAATCTCTTGAATCCAGCCTCATGGGTTTTACTTTGGAAATAATGACTGGGTGTATAAGCATGAATTAAGAGCGTTGTCTTTGAACAACGCCAATATGATGCTAAAGGTCTAGCAAGGATTCACTGAGTCCTGGGAAAGCATTTACAACATTCAGAGCATCCACTCATTCTCAATACTGGTGCAAGGACCAAAATAATGATACAGGTACACTGATCAAACCATCCTTTCCCCATTTTTTCTCTCTCCTGGGGAAATCAAAGTAGGACAGTCTCCATACTGTGTCAGTCAATCATTAGAAATATGACATAAGGCTGCAAATGCTAAAGTTGGTTATATCTGTCATTGCAGTCTGGCATTGAATAGAGTGCCACGTAAATGTTTACATTTAATACTCAGTAAATGTGTTGACATAGTGTCTTAGACTTTCTTTGTAATGTGAATGAATTCATCAGTTCTGTGATAAACCATGGCAATTTAAATGACCATATAAGCCAAGATCATTAGGCCAAGTTCCAGGGAACTAAAGAATAAATGATGAATGATGCTTTTTTCTCTAACGAACCTCATCAAAATTTTTGAGTTGAAATCCTCAAGCCTACAATTATGCCTTGCCCATTCTTCAGCTTGAAAGCCAACGTACTGGCCTCTGCCAGACAACATATAAGTCACTTACAATCAATCTTCTCAATAAGTATTTTTACTTTTCACTGGGAATATAGTTGTTATTTCAGCCTCTTGCTAATGTTCTCAATTGACTACTTTTTCAGATCCACCAGATAACTACAAAATGCCCATGTATGTGATACAGTCATTGAAAAGAAAAGGTTGAGCAAAATTATATAAAGTTTGACATATTATAATAGTGACTATAACATGAACGTATAGTCAAAGCTATCATTTTTCCAGTAGTCATGTATAGATGTGAAAGCTGACCATAAAGAAAGCTGAGCACCAAATAATTGATGCTTTTGAACAGCAATATTGGAGAAGACTCTTGAGAGTCCCTTGGACTGCAAGGAGATCAAATCAGTCAATCCTAAAGAAAATCAGTCCTGAATATTCATTGGAAAGACTGATGCTGAAGCTGAAACTCCAATACTTTGGCCCCCTGATGGGAAGAACTGACTCATTTGAAAAGACACTGATGCTGGGAAGGATTGAAGGCAGGAGGAGAAAGGGATGACAGAGGATAAGATGGTTGGATGGCATCACCAACTTGATGGACATGAGTTTGAGTAAACTCCAGGAGTTGGTGATGGACAGGGAAGCCTGGCATGCTACAGTTCATGGGGTCGCAAAGAGTCAGACACAACTGAGTGACTGAACTGAACTGAATATAACATGTAATATTTTTGCTATCAAAATGCTTTTAATGCCACCAACCTTTCAATTTACCATTGAAACAGAAAAGCAATTTACCAGTGACTTGCTTTTTGCTTTGGATTTTATTTATCTATCTGCCCTAAACCTTAAATACTTGTACATCTAAAAAAAAAAAAAAAAAACCAAAATTTTTTTTTTTCTCTAGCAACTAAATATGAAAGAAAAGTGCAAGTGTTAGTCACTCAGTTGTGTTCAACTCTTTGCAACCCCACGGACTATAGCTTGCCAGTCTCCTCTGTTCATGGGATTTTTCCAGGCAAGAATATTGGAGTGGATATTGCCATTTCCTTTTCTAGGGGATCTTCCTGACCCAGAGATCAAACCCAGGTCTTCCACATTGCAGGCCGACTCTCTACTGTCTGAGCCATCAGGAAAGCCCTAGCAACTAAATAATTTCTGTAAAATACTTACATATGTACATATTTCATTTGTCTTTATATATATCATTATATATATGTGTGCATATTATAAATACATATAAAATAAACAGCATGTGAGATTAAGATGCATTTATAAAATCACTGAAATTTCAACCAGGTTGATTTCATCTGCAAAATGATAGGGAAGAACTGTCTGAGCATTGAGAAAGGGCTTGAAATTACTTGTGATTTCAAAATTACTTGTGAAAAGTTAAGAGTTTAATTTTGAAATCATCAAAGTTAAAAAAATGACTTGATCATTTTAACTGAAGAAAGGTGAGGTTTTGAACTAACTGACTTTTTTATGCCATCACATTTCAATTTCTCCATGTTTTGAATAATTTCCTCCTTGCCATCTGCACATGGCCTGTGGGTGTGTGTGTTAGTTGCTCAGCTGTGTCCAACTTTTTGTGACCCCATAGACTATATCTTGCCAAGCTCCTCTGTCCATGGAATTCTCCAATCAAGAATACTGGAGTGGGTAGCCATTCCCTTCTCTAAGGGATCTTCCTGATCCAGGGATTAAACCAGGGTCTCCTGTATTGCAGGAAGATTCTTTACCATCTGAACCACCCAGGAAGCCTGCACATGGCCTAGGGGTGTTGTAATTTGCTTTATTTTCACTTTCATCAACTTCACCAGCCCACACATTTGTCTTCTAAATAATATTTATTAGATCTCTGATGGGTAACAAGAATAAACACAGGCTGAAGACAGATCCTAGACTTTGAGATTGCCATCAAAATGCTTTTAACTCTACCAACCTCTCAGTTTACCCTTGAAATGGAAAAACAATTCACCAATGACTTGCTTTTTGCTTTGGATTTTGTTTAACTATCTGTCCTAAACCCCCAATAATTTGCATTTTTTTTAAAAAAAAAACTTTTTTTCTCTAGTACCTAAATAGTTTATGCTCGCTGGGAGGAATGTGAAAAAACTGAAAAAAATCAACATAAGCTAATTGTTAAGAAATACTATGTTGAGTACATTTGGGTATCTCATTGTACTATGGGTTTTTTCTTTTAACGAATATCATTAGCATTTTCTCATATCATTAAAAGCTCTCTGAAAACATGATTTTGATGACTGTAGACCATTAACTATTCTCTTGCCAAGAACATCTTTGTTAATTTCTATAATAATAGCACAAGAACAGCTTTGTTCATTAACCGTTAGATGCATATCTACCTTTTAAAGGAGGCATTTCCAGAAGTGATTGTAAGGATTCTTAGTGTTTCTCTAGGAATAAAGGAAAACCCATTTCATCCGGACTTGTATGAAGACACTTCATAGTTCTTTTCACTGAATAGACCTTCTAAGGCAGCACTGTCTAAAAAACCTTTTGATAGTGACAAAAATATTCCATATCTGTGTTGTCTAATATGCTCACCACTGGCCACATGTGGCTACTGAACATTTGAAATGTGGCCTGTGAGAAAGAAGAACTGAATGTTAAATTTTGTTTTAATTAAGTCAATTTTATTTAAAAAATTTTATTGACATATAGTTGATTCACAATGTTGTGTTCATTTCTGCTGGATAGCAAAATGACACAGTTGTGCATATATATATATATATATATATATATATATATATTCTTTTTCATATTCTTTTCCATTATTGTTTATCACAGGATATTGCCCATAGTTCCCTGTGTGGTACAATAGGATCTTGTTGTCTATTCATTCTATATATAACAGTTTACATCTGCTAATTCCAAACTCCCAAACCTTCCCACCGCATCCCCCCTTAAGTCAATTTTAAATAACTACATGTGGAAAAGATGCTCAACATCACTCATTATCAGAGAAATGCAAATCAAAACCACAATGAGGTACCACTTTACACCAGTCAGAATGGCTGCCATCCAAAAGTCTACAAGCAATAAATGCTGGAGAGGATGTGGAGAAAAGGGAACCCTCTTACACTGTTGGTGGGAATGCAAACTAGTACAACCACTATGGAAAACAGTGGTTCCTTAAAAAGCTGCAAATAGACCTGCCATATGACCCAGCAATCCCACTACTGGGCATATACACCGAGGAAACCAGAATTGAAAGAGCCACGTGTACCCCAATGTTCATCGCTGCATTGTTTACAATAGCTAAGACATGGAAACAACCTAGATGCCCATCAACTGATGAATGGATAAGAAAGCTGTGGTACATATACACAATGGAATATTACTCAGCACTAAAAAACAATTCATTTGAAGCAATTCTACTCAGATGGACGAAACTGGAGCCCATTATCCAGAGTGAAGTAAGCCAGAAGCAAAAACAACAATACAGTATATTAACGCATATATATGGAATTTAGAAAGACGGTAACGAGAACCCAACATGCGAGACAACAAAAGGAACGCAGATGTATAGAATAGACTCGTGGACTTTGTGGATGAGGGTAAGGGTGGGATGATATGGGAGAAGGGCATTGAAGCATGTTAATTGTCATGTGTCTAATCAATCGCCAGCCCAGGATTGATGCTCGGGACTGGTGCAGCGAGATTTCCCGGGGGGGAGGGAGGAGGGAGGGAGGTTCCAGAGGGGAAGCATATGTAAACCCATGGTGATATCATGACACTGTATGGCAAAAACAATAAAAAGAAATAAATAACTACATGTGGCTAGTTGCAACCATATGAGATGGCACGATGTGAAAAAGCAGGAAAAAACTGGAGTTTACCAAATAGTATTTTTTAAAATATTTAAGTGCAAAATACACATTTTCTCTAATCACCAGCATTTTAACCTTCATGTTTTAGCTACAGCACCTCTCCTTTGCCCCTTAGTTAATTTAACTAAATGGGTTTTGATGAGTATATACATGATATACAAGTAAATACATGATCTCCACTAAGCTAGACAACTTGTCTAGCTTTACAAAAGTTGTGTTATTTTAACTGCTACAAAGGAGCTATAGACACTTAAATTCTGTTTGAGGAATATCAATTATGTTATTCAGATTTTCAGAAGTAGTTTGAGATATAATAAAAATATGACATGATTCAGAATACCAGAGAGGTTTGAAAGACAAGTTACCACAGAGTGTTGGTAAGTGTTCTGGGTTCTGAAAAAGGAAGCATACACATCAGCCTACTTAATGGTTCTTAGTTTGTATCTGAAAAAAGTTAAATGAAATTTTAGCTCATGTTTGGGAGAAAACTTACCAAGTTACACTTTTCAGGAAAAGCTGCCTCTGAGCTATGATCTTACCTATTTCACACTTGTTTTCGTCCATCACCCACTCCTTCACTGTTGATCCAGCCAACATGAATCAAGTTTAAAATTGTCTTTTATGCCCCCATTTTGAATACTCTTCCTGCCTACTACCACTTTTGTCTTCAGTAAGATGACTTCAACTCATTTTCCAAATTCCTATGAAGTTAGAAGTTAGTATCATTCATTACACTGCTTACTTCCTATTCAATACCTGTCTACTCCTCTACGCTAGAATCTCCTTGAGGTTGAGGACCATGATTGTGTTGTCTTCTTGTTGCCATATCTAAAGCACCAGATAAACTATGGTAGATAGATAGATAGACATAGAGACAGATACAGATTATTTTAGAGATATAGATATATGGGTAGATGTAGTCAGTGCTTCTTAAATATTTGATAAGTGCATACTTGAATTTAACCTTCACAACTGCCATGTGAAGAATGGATTTTCAGTCCCATTGTGGATGAAGAAAGTGAAACTCAGAGAGTACATTTGCTCTGGGTCTCATGTCTGTGAGGTGAGAGAAGTGGAATTTGGGTCCCAAGTCTGGAATTCTTCTAATTATATGAGAGTTGCCCTCTTATTATTCTCTAGGCTGGCTTTTCTCATTCATCTCTATTTCCCCAGCCAAACAAATACATGAGCAATGGAAGCAATCCCAGTAAGGACAGGGTTACAATGAAAATAGCTGCTGCCATGGAATAGATAAATGCAAGAATGGAGCTGTGTCTAGGGCTAAATACTCTTCTCATTGTACAATGAATTACCATGCTCTCTCCAGTTTGAAAAAATAAGGCCACAGACTGCAGCTTGCCTGGTTTGTAATAAGCATCACAGTTCCATTTAACCAGCTTAAAAAGATCCACAAAAAGTACTATAGCATTGTCCCACGACAATCCCATGGATTCTGCTTTAAGTAACCAAATTACATAGTACAATCACCCCTTGCTATCCATGGAGGATTGGTCCCCGAACACCCGCACAGATATCAAATTCAAGGATGCTCAAGTCCCTTATACAGAATGGCACTGTATTTGCATATAACCAACACACATTCTCTCATATAGTTTAAATCATCTCTAGATTACTTATAATACATAATACAGTATAAATCTATGTAAATAGTTATAAATACAATGTAAATGCTATGCATATACAGTTTCTGGGCATGTGGCAAATCCAGATTTTGCCTATTAAATCTTTCTGGAAAAATTTTTTCTAGTATTTTCAATCCATGGTTGGTTGAATTCGTGGATGCAGAACCCAAGGACTCAGAGAAGACTATAAAAACACTTATTTCACCAAATTAGAATGCAAATAGACTTTAGATACACCCGTTTTTTGCCATTTCTTTTTTCAAATGTAGAAATGGCATTCAGAGAAATGAGAAGACGTGCCCAAGACACACAGCACTAGGGTGAGAACAAAGCAGTCAAGCTTCTATGTCTGGTGGCCCATCGCTCTATCAGTGATCTTCAGACACAAGGCTGCTGAAGGGTGCTCACCTATGACACGTCCCGTATCCATCCAAGGACATGAGAATGCTCTCAGTACACTAGCTTTCTGTTATAATCATCACAATTTGTAGTTTATTGATTGGTCATTTGTTTTCTACCTATTACCCTCACTAAAATATTAGGTTCATATGTCAAGGAGCCATGGCAGTCTAGTAACAGTTCTTTCTTTCACACATGGCAATCTCCTACCAATGCTTCAAAATTCAGTTCAAGTGTGTCCCCCTCAGGGAAGCTTTCCCTGATCTCACCAGCCAGAACAAGCACTGCCTCCACGCTCTGTCTGGGGTAACTTTCTTCTGTGGTAACTGCCTCCATGTTCTGTCCATGGCAACTTCTGTTTGTTGAATAAATGAGCCTTATATGCTTTTACTCCCTTTAATTCTAATATATGTTTTAGTTTGCTAAATCTACTGTAACAAAATACCACAAACTTAGCTTACAATAAGAGAAATATATTCTCTCATAGTTCTGGAGACTAGAAGTCTGAAATCAAGGTGTTGCCAGGGCCAAGCTTCCTCCAAGCCTTCCTGCTTTGGCTTCTGGGAGCCCCAGACATTCCTTGGTTTGAGGTAGTATTTCTCTGCTATCTGCATGACTGTGCTCCCTGTGTGTCTTTCTCTCCTCTTCTTCTAGGACACCAGTCAGATTGGATTAAGATCACACTGTATCAAGATTGCCAGGAGAAGTATCAATAACCTCAGAAATGCAGACGACAACACTCTTATGACAGAAAGAGAAGAGGAACTAAAAAGCCTTTTGATGAAAGTGAAAGAAGAGAGTGAAAAAGTTGGCTTAAAGTTCAACATTCAAAAAACTAAGATCATGGCATCTGGTCCCATCACTTCATGGGAAATAGATGGGGAAACTGTCAGATTTTATGTTTTGGGGCTCCAAAATCACTGTAGATGGTGATTGCAGCCATGAAATCCAAAGACACTTACTCCTTGGAAGGAAAGTTATGGCCAACCTAGATAGCATATTGAAAAGCAGAGACATTACTTTGCCAACAAAGGTCCATCTAGTCAAGGTTATGATTTTTCCAGTAGTCATGTATGGATGTGAGAGTAGGGCAGTGAAAAAGGCTGAGCACCAAAGAATTGATGCTTTTGAACTGTGGTGTTGGAGAAGACTCTTGAGAGTCCCTTGGACTGCAAGGAGATCCAACCAGTCCATCCCAAAGGAGATCAATCCTGGGTGTTCATTGGAAGGACTGAAGTTGAAGCTGAAACTCCAATATTTTGGCCACCTCATGCAAAGAGTTGACTCGTTGGAAAAGACCCTGATGCTGGGAAGGACTGGGGGCAGGAGGAAAAGGGGACGACAGAGGATGAGATGGTTGGATGGCATCACCGACTCAGTGGACATGGGTTTGGATAGACGCTGGGAGTTGGTGATGGACAAGGAGGCCTGGCGTGCTGCAGTTCATGGGGTCGCAAAGAGTTGGACACAACTGAGCAACTGAACTAAACTGAACTGAACTGTACTCAAGCATAACCTCATATTAACTAAGTACATCTGCAATGACTCTGTTACCAAATAAGGTCACATTCCGAGGCAGTGGGAACCGAACATATCTTTTTAAGGAACAGTTCAACCCACAACAATATATATCAAAAAAATGGTTGCCTTCACTACTACCTAATCCCAGAGCACTTTAATCACCTCTAAAAGAAACCCCAGAGACTTCCCTGGTGGTCCAGTGGTTAAGAATTCACCTGCCAGTGCAAGAGACATGGGTTTGATCCCTGGTCAGAGAAGATTCCATGTGTTTTGGAGCAACTAAACCCATGCAAAACTACTGAGCCAGTGCTCTAGAGACAATGCTTTGCAACAAAAGAAGCCTCTGTAATGAGGCTTCACCACTCACCACTACTAGTGGAAGCCTGCACACAGCAACAAAAACCCAGCGTGGCCAAAGTGAATCAATAAAAGAAACCCCACACCCATTAGCAGTCACTCCCATCATGAACCCTGATTATCCCCACCAGTGATGACCATGAATCTACTTTCTGTCTCTATTCGTTTACCTCTTCTGGACATTCATTTCATATCAGTGGAATCATACAATACATGTCTGGCTTCTTTCATTGGTATAATGCTTTCACGATTCATCCATGATGTGGTATGTATCAGTACTTCATTTCTCTCTATGACAATAATAGAGAGAATTGCATGGGTACACTGCATTTTGTTTATTCATTCTTCAGTTGATGGACATCTGTGTTGTTTCCATTTTTTAGGTAAAATGAAGAATGCTGCTATAAACATTCTTGTACTGTATGTTTTGTGTGGATATTTGTTTTCAGTCTCTTAGGTGTGTATTTGTATGTTGTTGTACCCTAATCATCCAGCACAGTTCAAGACTTATGGTAGCTATCAATTGATGATTGCAAACTAAAAGCAACCCTAACCTCCAAATAGGTTGTCCTCCATCAAGGAAACCTTCGCACACTTGACTGTAGCTCTCCTGTGTTTGACCCCCATTGTCTGCATCCATCCTTCCAGATAGTTACTAGTCATCTGCTTTTCCACCAGTGTTAGTGCAGGAAGCAGCCCGCTGCTCATGTGCTCAGAAAACGTCATCTGGGGTCACAGTGAAAGGGCGTGGGCTTGAAATAACAAAATGAAATATTTTGGAAACTGCTGATCTGAAACAAAGCACACACCCATCAGTTTTCCCCTGATGGGGACATCAAAGAAGTGTAGCATTAGTAAGATCCCCTGGGCTCTGATCTGTACACCTGACAGCAACCGTGTGGACTTAGTAAGAGATGCGTGCTTCCAACTCTCTTGTTACTTTGGAAGGGTGGTTCCTCAGTTAGATAAACAGCTAGGTAGGTAGATAAATTCTTCTGAATGTGTAGTAAATTCTTTTGAATGGATCTATAGTATACAAGACATAAAGATGAATAAAATGGGTATAGGTTTGCCTATTAACCCAGCTTAAGAAACAAAATATTAACCAAACGGCTGAAATCTTTCCACCTTCTCCAATGAATCAACCGTACTGAATTTTGCAATAATTTTGTTATAATTTTACTACGTTTTTGTGTATCTATAAATAGTATATGTAGTTTTATATTGCCTTGAATTTTATATAAACAGTATCCTATTGCTTGTATTCTTCTGCCACTTGCTTTTTTCACTCTATTTTATATTTGTAAGATTAATCCATATTCATACATTTCACTTTAGTTTACTCATCTTCATTACTCCTTTTTATGTAGTTAGTACAAATTGTTTGTCCTGTATGAAGTCAGACATTTGGATTCTTTGCCTGTCTTGCTATTACAAACACTGTTGTTATGAACATGCTTATAGAAATCTATGAAATGTGCATTTTTCTAAGTGTACTTGGAAACACATACAACAGAAATGGAACTTCTGGGCCATGAGGCATTTTCATCCTTATAAGTTAATGGTACATTATTTTCCAACGTGGTTATACTAGTTTGTGCCACTAGTGTGTAAGGAGTTCCCATTGCTCTATATTCCCACTAACTCTTGACACTGTCAGACTTTGAAATTTCTCTCGTCTGATGGCTGTAAAATAGTACCACCATCAGCTAGTCATTGCCACATATAATTACCCCCACAATTTAGCATTTAAAAAGAACACCCATGTATTATTTCTCGCTAGTCAAGCATCGGCTGGGTGGGTCTACTGATGGGACCAGGCTCTGTTTATTTCACCTGGGCTTCCACCAGCCCATTGGTCATCAGTGCATTGGCTAGACTAGGATGGGCTCGTGATCTAGCTCTGTTCTGTGCATCTCTCATGCTCCAGTAGCAAAGTATAGACCTGTCCTCATGGTAAGATAAAAGAGCAAGAGAAAGAGCAGAAACACACAAGTGCTTACACAAGCTCTGCTTGCAATAGGCTTGCTATTGTCAGGTTGAACATGGTCAAGTCCAGACTCAGTAAGGGAGGAAAGTACCGAAGAGCAAGGACACAGGGACATGAAAACTTGGGGCCATCGGTACACACAATCCTCCTGAGTGGTTTTAATATAAATATGGTTTTAATATGTATTTCCTTGATGTATGTAGAGGTTAAATATCTTTTCATATGTTTATTATTCATTTGTGTTTCTTCTTCTGAAATGCCTCTCCATGCATTTGTTCATTTTTATAACAAGAGTTTGTCTTTTATTTATTCAGAAGAGATTATTATTATTATTACCATAAGCATTAACCCTTTATCAGGTTATCTATGTATTTCAAATCTTCCAATTTCTATCCTTCTTTTTACTTTTCTCTTTACTACAATAAATTCATAGTTTTTTTCTCGTGTTTTTGGTCTACATGTATTTTTTTAAATATCTTATTAGTGGCATCTTTCTATATTCTAAATATTCTCTTCTAGTATTTTTAAAGTTTTGCTTTTCACATTTTGGGGTTTAACATAGAAGGAATTAATTTTTGTATCTGTTATGAATGGGATCCAACTTCCACTTTTTTCCATAGGGAAAAACTCCAGATCCTGGCACCATTTATGGAGTACCCGCTCTGTTGCCCACTGATCTGACTTGCTACAGCTATCATGTATCAAGCTTCCATCAGCATTTGATCTATACCTGAGTTTTCTATTCTGTTCCACTGATCTCTTTGTCAACATCCATACCAACATTATAGTGGTGGTAGTTTAGTCACTAAGTCATGTCTGACTCTTTGCAACCCCATGGACTGTGGCGCACTAGACTCCTCTGTCCAGGGTATTTCCCAAACAACAATACTGGAGTAGGCTGCCATTTCCTTCTCCCTGGGAATCTTCCCAACCTAGGGATCCTGCATTGCAGGCAGACTCTAAGGCTGAGCAATCAGCACTGCACCCTCTAATTATTGTAGCTTTGTACTTAGTTTTGATATTTATTATAGCAAATTTCCACTCTTCTTACTTTTAGCAATTTGCTTTTTCATTTAAGTTTTAGTATCATGTTTTCAAGGGTCATGAAAACCTATTGGAATTTGGACTGAAACTGGAGGTTACCCATAGATCAAATTTGAGGAAATATAACACTTAGCATCTTATGTCTTTTTTGCCATTACATAATATAATTCTACGTTTAGTTAGGCCTTATTTTGTGTTTTTCAATAAATTTTTAAAATGTTCTTTCTAAAGGTTTTGCCAAGATTTGTTAGACTTTTTTCATTTGTTGTTGTTTTAGTCTCTAAGTTGTGTCTGATTCCTTTGCAACTCCATGGACCATAGTCCACCAGCCTCCTCTGTCCATGGGGTTTCCCAGGCAAGAATACTGGAGTGGAGTTCAGTCTCCTTCTCCAAGGGATCTTCCCAATCCAGGGATCAAACCCATGTCTCATAAATTGGCAGGCTGACTCTTTACCTGTGAGCCACCTTACCCAAACTTGTTAGATTATTTTTTCATAGTGACCTTAATTTTCTTTCTGTGGCTATTGCAAATTCTTTTATTTTCAAGTATGTTCTTTTTAACTGTCACTACTGTATAAAAATATAACTATTTTTATAGCTCCTTGTGAGTTTTTGGTGCTCTTTGTTTATTCATGTGCAGATAATTATATTATGATTACAGTTTTGATTTTAGCTTTGTTTTTTCTTTTCTAATCCTTATAACTTTTTAACTTTGGCTTATTATTGTGGTTCAACCTCTAGTCTGATGTTGCATAGACTCAAAGTGTTGATAGTGGGATCTTTATTTTTTTTGTTGTTGTTGTTGTTTTTTTTGTTTTTTTTTGTGATCACATACTTCTTTTTTAATTTTTAAAGAAAAAAGCCTATTATGTATGTAACGTATTACAAGCATTTGTGCTCACTATAGAGAAAGGTGAAGAAGATGTCATTAACAAACTAATGACACAACTTCCTCATATGGGGAGAAGGGGTGGTGGGCCCTTCTGTGCTATTTGACTTAGTATCTGGCTTGTTAGTAACTTCTAAACGTCTACAGGCAGTAAAGATTGTACTCAGTATCTTTCAAACGCCAGTCATCTCCCAAAGTGCACAATTCTATGAAGCAAGGTTTACAGAGAGGCCACTGAATCTCAATGAATGGTTCAATGTGTCCAATATGCCACAGGAGTAGCTAAGATCATTCTGTAAGGTTTACAACAAAAATAGCTAGTACTTTGGAAAAGTTTTGACACAAAAGAGCAAATAGGCAAAGAACTTTAATTTACATTCGACACCTCAGCCCTCCTCCCCATTTAGATAACTGAAACATTCCTTTATCCAAATCACTGAGCTGTGCAGAGCTCCCACCAAGACTGCGTGAGAACGCACGCCGAGCCCTCCTCCCACTCACTCCCGGGACTCACTCTGGAGAATGGCAGCAATCTCGAAGAAAAGGGTTTCTAGTCTGTGAGCACCCAAAGAGCTAGGATCTTATTACTCAACTTCCTGACCAAAAGAAAACAGGAAAAAGCACTAAAGAGCATTCTCGTCAGTCTCTCTTCTAAGGAAAATCTTCTAATGAAGGGAAAAAGCACTAAAGAGCATTCTCGTCAGTCTCTTCTCTTCTAAGGAAAATCTTCTAATGAAGGGGAAAAAAAAACCATCATAGGAGACAGAGGTCCAGCTTTCCAATTTACCCAAGCCAAACATTTTAATCAACGTGTGTTATGTGCTGTAGTTCTTAAAATACAGCTCTTTGTTGACTGAAAACACTCACACAGACTGTCAAAGGGCGTCATCAACGTTCCCCACGGAGTGACACAGTAGTGCCACCACCTGTGATTCGGGACCGTACTCACGTGCACACCCATCACACCAGCAGAGTCATCTAGATTAGCCATCGCCACAAAGTGGGGTGTTTTCATATTAAAATCACTACTGAAATCAGTATATGAAAAAATTAAATCTTAAACATTGCTCAATTAAATAACTCAAAATCTTCAAAGCAGGAGAGAATCTTGTTTTAAACATACCATGCCTACAATCTTCATCAGCTTGCCCATAGTTTTTCAGCTGCAAAAAGGAGGCAATTCTATAAAGAAGACTCTCGATCTTGATGCTCTCCATCTCCAGCGGACAAGGCCCTGGGAAGTCAGCCACCGAGTACTGGCCAAGAGAAAGGAGGGCCTCTGTGCAGTGCTTGAGGGCCACCTCATAATCCCGCCTCTTCAGTGATTCACATGCTCGTTCACATGACTTCTCAGCTCTTCTGTCTTCCATGACTCAGGGACAAAAATCCTGCAGTTCACTGCACTGGGTATTACCCAAATAGCCCATCGGAGCTCTTTATAATTTCTTACACATCTCACCAGCACTGTAGTTCTTCAGTGATCAATTACTTCCTCCAATTCCTTTCGTTGCTTCCTCCGCCATCTTGAGCCGCTCGTCCACGCCCCACGAAGCATTGTCGGGATCTTTATTTTGACTTCTTGATTTTAAAAGGAGTGCTCCTAACATTTTATTCTTATATCTTCTTTTCTTATGATATCACTGCTCCAATATGCTGGTTCAGAATGCTGAAAATATGAAGCAGCCTCAAATATAAAATATTTCTTTCTATTTAAAAATACTGAATAGAATTGGTTTGTTGATTTTTTTAATATTTTCACAATTGAAAAGCACAGTTGTGTTTTTTGTTTGTTTGTTTACATTTACCAGTTTATTATAGGATATGTTAAAGAATATGGCTGAACAGGTGAAGAGATACATAGAGAAGATCTCTGGGAGGGTCCCAAGTGCAGAAATTTCAATTCCCTTGGAGTTGGGAGCATGGTTACTTCTCTAGTCCTCACTAATTATTTTCTAAATTTATTTGACATAATTTTCACTTCAGAGTTTAATGCTCTTTTCTCCCATATTTTGCCTCATTGATTATCTAATATATCAAGGTTCAATTGTTTGCATAACTCTTATTTTTTCAAGCAATAAACTTTTTTGGTATTCGTACGCTTCCTTTCCTCCACATGATTGAATATAATAGTATGAAATTAGCATTTTTCAAACATGTAAATTGTTTACTAAGGATTTAATCAAAGCAACAAGAATAATTAATTTGTTCTTTATCTTCTATATGTGCTTTACACACATATATATTTACTATATATTATTACATTGTATTATAAAATATCCATTTTAACCAATAACTTCTTAAGGTACTTATTGTTTCATACTGTATTGACTCTAAAATGTATCTTTGCTCATATTTTAACATCTCTGAATTTTGGATGCATTTTAAAACCAACATGATAAGGAAGCATATTACTACAGTTTAATTGGCTGCGTTTTAAATTTCTTAATGGTGCTTAAAATAATGGTGCATCTTATAACTCATGACATCTTTGATTCAACAGAACACAGTGTTTAGCAATTTACAGATAAGAATCCTTGGCCTCAAAAATGTCAGGAATTTACCCAAAGTACACAGGTAGCAAATGCCATGAACCCAAATGAGTCTTACACCAAGAGTGCCCAAAGTTTATGGTAATTAGAACATGTTCATTAACTGTTAGTCCCAACAATAGCAATTGCCAGCTACCTTTCCAATAACTTTCATACCTAGTATCTAGTCTAATGATGTGTGTGCTTAGTCGCTCAGTCATGTCCAATTCTTTGCAACCCCATGGACTATAACCCACCAGGCTCCTGCTCCTCTGTCCATGGGAGAGGACAAGAATGCTTGTATTTCAGGCAAGAATACTGGAGATATTTTCTCCGGGGAATTTTCCAAACTCAGGAACTGAACCCAGGCCTCCCACATTGCAAGTGGATTCTTTACCATCTGAGCCACCAGGGAAGCCCCCAGTCTAATGATACATGTTGTATCATTACATTTGATAAACATCCAGTTTTGTTTTGGTTTTGGTTTTTTTGGCCTCGTTGCCCAGCATGCAGGATCTTAGTTCCCCGGATCAAATCTACGTCCCCTGTGTTGGAAGCATAGTGTCTTAACCACTCGACAGCCAGGGAAGTCCCTATAAACATACATTTTTAATAAGAAGCTGAATTTAATAATTTATACCAAATGAGGTGCTTGTGCAACATAAAGTGTTTAATCCTTCCAAAAAATTTACTCACTGATGTCTGTTAAATATCTTCTATGCACTGGACATTTTCCAGGGAACTAAGGGATATCACAGCTATGGGCAAGATGGATAAGGCTCCTGCTATCTTGGAGCTGATGGTTGAGCCAGTAAAATAATTCCACCAACATTTCTTGAAGATTGGGAAAAAAATAACTAATAGCTAGGAAACACTCAATCTGTTACATAAGCTTAGACAATCCAGACAAAATATTCAGAAGATATTAGTTCACTGACTGACCTGCCCAAATTCGATCCTGAGAAGTTGTAGGATATTTGTCAGGACCATCCAGTTCAAATATTGATCAGCAAGAATAATGCCTGAGCTGCTTGACTGGGACTAGATACAAACTATGGAATAAGAATTACACAGTTTTCTAAGCCCTAATTAAATATATGTCAACACAATGGCTTGGTTTGGGTTTCCCTAGACACAGAAATGAAACAATTGATTCAGTTAGGAGTTCATCTCAGGAAATCCTGACAGGTCAACAGGGAAGAAAGATAGGAAGCCAATAAATGGTATGTTTTCAAGTAAGTGTTGCCAGGACTCAGTCTTCCTGGGGACCCTGGAATATAGTGAAAGGCATATCTGAGTCTTCTGATGAGAGACAGGGGAACTGGGTTACACATCCACCATCTCCCATTGCCCATTGGCGGGAACCTGCTGGGCAACGTGTGTGGGAGAAGTGGTGGGTTGCTAGTGGTGATGGTAGTTAAATCTCCAGCACCTCTTGATACTCAAGAAAGCCCTTAGGGCTGAGACAAAGAGCTGCAAGCTCCATAAGTTGAAATCTGGTAAGAAATAAGTGCTCCAAGGGGGTATGAATGGAGCTACATATACACCCACCATAACTAACATACTGTCTCATTCTAAAGTTCATCCCAAGTGTTTTCCATATGAAAAGAATGGGAGGAAACTTTCACCAGATATGATTGAAGGCTTGTTGTCTTCATTCCCCTTTAACCACCTTTATGCCACATCACTTGCTGACCCCTTTTTGGCTTTCACTGCAACAGGTACCAGGTTGTTTGCCTTGGAGAGGTAACACATTGTATCACCTTGTAACATCAAGAATTTCTCTCCGGGTTCCCTGATGGCTCAGTGGAAGAGAATCCTCCTGCCAAAGAAGGAGACACAGGTCCCCCCATGGTCCAGGAAGATTCCACATGCTGCACAGCACCTAAGCCCAGGCACCACAACTACTGAGCCTGTGCTCTAGAGCCCAGGAGCCACAAATACTCAAGCCCACGTGCTGCAGCTACTGAAGCCCACATGCCCTAGAGACCCTGCTCTGCAACAAGAGAAGCCACCTCAATGAGAAACCCGCACGCCACAATGAGAGAGTCACCCCTGCTCGCTGCAACTTGAGAAAAACCTGCACAGCAAGGACAAGCTAGAACAGCCAAAATTAAATAAAATTATATGTTAAAAAAAGAATGCCGCCCCACTTGCAGTTTCTCAGTATCTTCACTGATGAAGTCTAAGAAGGACTGTTTTCCTCTGAAGAGCCACTCTCTCTGAAACGTCTGCACAGATATTACTTTGCCCTCAGTCATTTTATTGTGGTTACTCTTAGACTGGACACCTACAGTTATGAGTGAGCTGCTTTAGCATTCAATCTTGTATTTTATAGACAGCTGGTAAAACATAAGATTCCAAGGGCAGATTCTGACATCCAACTAAATTGATTACATTCTGCATCTCCACGCTCTCCTATGCCTCTTCTTTCTCTTAGAAAATAGAAAATTATTAATCTCACTCACAGAACTGTCATGGGAGTCGAATGGGTTAGCACTGTATGACACTTAAAAAAATGTCTGACACACAGTTTGAGCTGAATAAATATTAACCATTTTTCAATGTGTCCCTGATTAGAGTTTACGCTTTCTTTTGATGTCAGGATTTTTTTTTGAGCCTGTCATCTAGTAACTAGAGAGTAAATTCAATCACTCTACTATATTGTCATTAAGCAAAGCAAGAAGTTAAAGGAAATAACTTAATTACTTTGTCACACTCCATGACTAATTAAGGACTGAAATCGTGCTGAACTGATGAAAGACGATTATCTTAGAAAGCACCATCCTACCTTTCACCTCTTACTTGTATCAACAGAAAACTTGCAAAATGAGTTTGCACAGTCCTGAATTGCCTCTTTCCTCCTCTAGTGAGTCACTTAACTTGAATTACCTAGTAGTTCATGTGAGGGAAAGAACAATTGCAAAAAGCTGGCAGACTCCCAAATGCCTGGTGGCACAGTGGAGATAAAAATATAGGTGCTTATGCATGACGACATTATTGGGATCACAAAGTTTTCCTAAGATAAGCTCTGGCTAGTGAATGGCTCTCTTTTCTACTCTGTCTGTGGGCTTGCCTTTTGTAGGGACTGGTTGCTTTCAGCAAAGAAACACTGCAGTCACAGCTCTCAGGTGGACCTCCATTCACTAGCTCATTTTATCCTCATGACAATCTGGTGAAGTACACAGGACCGGTAGTTTTATACTCCTGTCTTACAGACCCTCTCATTGTTGGGCTTAACACTGTATAGTTATTCACATTCAATCCTAAAAATAGGACCCACTTTTAGGGTCATTTGGATTGGAAACAGGAGGTTCCCTTTTCCTTACTCTATTAATCTTCCTGGAGACCCAAGCAAACCTAACCAAATAACAACAATAGTAACAGTAAAAAAATGAAACCAAAACTCTTTTGTGTTTGTACCTAATTTCTTTCAAATGTATCTAAGAAATTTCCTCTCCTTTAAGATGTCTTAGGAGCTCATTAAGGAACTCCTAAGTTCAATTTCCATGGATTGTTTGTTCTGGAAGAGTGGAAGGAAAATACAGATAGGCAAACAAGCTTCCCTGGTGGTTCAGACAGTAAAGAATCTACCTGAAATGCAGGAGATCTGAGTTCAATCCCTGGGTTGGGAAGATCCCCTGGAGAAGGGAATAGCAACCCACTCCAGTATTCTTGCCTGGAGAAGTCCATGGACAGAGGAGCCTGGTGAGCTACAGCCCATGGGGTCACAAAGAGTTGGACACAACTGAGCACACACTAATATATACCAAATGTATTTCATGATCCAGTGATTCTGCTCAAAGGTATATATCCAAAAGATATTCATCAAAAAAGACTTATGATAATAGTCATAACTTTATTTAAAATAGCCTGAAACTCAAAATAAGTCAAATGGCTTATCAAAAGAACCATGTATGAATAAACTATGATATAAACATGGAAAACTATATAGCAACAAAAACTGAATGAACTACTGCTTCATGTTACAACATTGATGACTCTCATATATGCACTGTGTGATTCCATTTATGTAGAGTTCAAGAACAGGCAAAACTAAACTCTGGTAATAGAGGTCAGAAAAATGTTTAACATGGGGGGAGGTAAAGGTATTGTTCGGGAATGAGGAAGTTTTACTGGGTGTTGGAAATATGTTATATCAGGATCTAGGTGGTGGTTACACAGTGCATATATATATAAAATTTCACTGAGATTTACACTATCTTTATAATACAATTTACACTATACAATAAAGATGCATCTTTACTGCGTGTTGTGTGTGCGTGTGTGCTCAGTCATGTCTGATTCAGTCTGACTCTTTTACTCCATGGACTGTAGCCCACCAGGCTCCTCTGTCCATGGAATTTTCCAAGCAAGAATACTGCAGTGAGTTGCCCTGTCCTTCTCTAGGAGATCTTCCCAACCCAGGGATCAAACTCCTGTTTCATCAAGCCTCCTACATTGGCAGGCAGATTTTTTACCACTGCATCATGTACCTTGACTACATGTTATACATCAATAAAATGCTTAAATGCACATAAAACACATATCACTGTGCCTGGCATATAGTAAATGTTCAGTAAATGTTGGATTTTGTGCTTCCTGCAATAGTCTGAAGGACTGAGGGTGGTAAAGCACCCATAGTCTTAGTGTTTTCCAGTGGGGACAGTGCATTCCTTGTGGGCTTAAGTTCTCTGAGTTGTTGAATGTCATTGAAAGAAGAATGTGGAATAAGCAGCCTTAGCAATTTGTCTTCTGAGATACTGGTTTGATAAAGCTCTCAGGCAAATCTGTCTTACTCCCAAATGAACTATCCACAGTAGAGGCCTCAGAAAGAGAAAACATAACAGAGTTCTGTTTAACAATTCCAGTGCTGGGCCTAGCAGATGAAAAGGCCATAATACCTGTAACATATGTTAATCTGGCACCTTCTCCAGGGTTACCCTTCCTCAGAAAGCAAAAACAACACTACCTGAGATGGTATATTTATTTTATGGGGAAAGTGGACAATTGACTGGCTAGATAGATCATCTACAGATGATGATGCAGGGTTTAAAACAATTGTTTTCTAATTTATTTTTGGCTGCCATAGGTCTTCGTTGTTTTGCCCGGGCTTTCTCTAGTAGTGGCAAGCAGGGGCTCCTCCTTGTTGCAGCGCACAGGCTTTTCATTGAGGTGTCTTCTCTTGTTGCATGGCCCATGTTCTAGGGTGCATGGGCTTCAGTAGTTGTAGTATGAAGGCTTGGGAGCTGCAGCTCACAGGCTCTAGAGTACAGGCTCAGGAGTTGTGGCACACAGGCGTGGCTGCTCCACAGCAAGTAAAATCTTCCCGGACCAGGGATTGAACCTGTGTACCCTGCATTGGCAGGTGGAGTCTTATCCACTACATCACTGCTGCTGCTGCTGCTAAGTCGCTTCAGTCGTGTCCAACTCTGTGCGACCCCATAGATGGCAGCCCACCAGGCTCCTCTGTCCCTGGGATTCTCCAGGCAAGAACACTGGAGTGGGTTGCCATTTCCTTCTCCAATGCACGAAAGTGAAAAGTGAAAGTGAAGATGCTCAGTCGTGTCTGACTCCTAGCGACTCAATGAACTGCAGCCTACCAGGCTCCTCCATCCATGGAATTTTCCAGGTAAGAGTACCAGAGTGGGGTGCCATTGCCTTCTCCACTACACCACTAGGGAAGTCCTAAAATTTAAAGCTAGAGAAAGTCTTATTCATGGATGGATTCGTCTGCTTGAGTTTCTTATTCATGGATGGATTCGTCTGCTTGAGCTTCTTTGTCGCTGGTCAAAAGGAAGCTACTATCACCAAAGCAGCCGTCAACAAGGTGGAACTTATGGCCACATGGATCAGAGGAAATGTACCAGTTCTTCAAGTGAGGATGGGATGAAGGTGGTTGACATGTTTGCCAACTGCCAATTTCTGTAGGAAATGTTTTATCACTTAACCTGTATGTTTGGGGACTTCCCTGATTGTCCAGTAGTTAAGACTCTATGTTTCCAGTACAGGGGGTGAGAGTTCAGTCCCTATTCAGGGAATTAAGGTCCCACATGACATACAGGGCGACCACAATTTTTTTAAAAAAATAACCTATATATTTGGTCTTGCCAATGAATCACCCTCTGTCCTTCATGTGATAATTAATAGCTACATTGACTGTAAACCAAATTCTCCCTAGAAAATCTCAGTTCCCTAATTTTTCAAGACAAGAGCAGTCTGTCAAAAAAAAACATAATGTCAAAGGAACCTGAAAAGATGAACATAAAATATTCATGGAGATAACTTTGATCCCTCCATAGTCTTTCTGTGTTCATCTCTGAAATCTCTATTTGCTCATTTCTCATATTCAAACCATCACTGAGTCTTAAATACACCCAGCATCCACCCTCTTCTCTCTATATCCACCCCCATAGCCGGTGCTTCCTTCGTTTCTCAGCTGGATTACTTCAATGGTCTGATCAGATAGGTTGCATACTTATATCTTAGCTCTCACCTTCCTCTATCCTATACTACAAATGATGATTTTTTCAAAACACAAATCTGATAACTTTATCACTTTTGCCCTCTGCCAAAGCACTTCAGTGGCTTCCCATTGCTTTGAGAATAAACACCAAGTCTTTATCATGATCATAAGGCCCTGTATGATTTGGCCCCTGCCCACCTTTCCAACTCTATCTTGGACCACACTCTCCCCAGAACCCAGATAGTTCAGATCACACCTTGCTTTCTCTTACTACAGGGCCTTTGAACATGTAGTTGCCACTATCTGGGAATATCTTTACCTCTCTCTTCACCTGGACTTCCCTGGTGGCTCAGAGTGAGGTTTGATCCCTGGGTTGGGAAGATCCCCAGGAGAAAGGAATGACTGGCTACCCACTCCAGTATTTTTCCCTGGAGAATCCCCTGGACAGAAGGGCCTGGGAGGCTACAGTCCACAGAGTCACAGAGAACTGGACACAACTGAGCAACTAACAGTTTAGACCTCCCTGGTGGCTCAGACAGCAAAGACTCTGCCTGCAATGCAGGAGACATGGGTTCAATCTCTGGGTTAGGAGGGGTCCCTGGAGAAGGACATGGTAACCCACTCCAGTATTCTTGCCTGGAGAATTTCTTGGCAGAGGAGCCTGGTGGGCTACAGTCCGTGATGTCAAAAAGAGTTGGACACGACCAAGCAACTAACACTTTCATTTTTACTTGCCTCTCTCTTTACCTCATCAAATCCCATCTATTCTTCAGTTTTCATCTCAATCATCACTTATCAGGGAAGGCTTCCCTAACTTCATGGCACTCGCCACACTTAAGAAGTTTCTAGTTATTTGTTTGATTAATGACCAACCCAGTAAGATAGAGGGCAAGCTCCTTGAGGACAGAGATGATGTAGTTTTTTTCTCACCATTGTATCACCAATGCTTGGTATAGTGGCTGGCATCTGAAGGTGTTCAATAAATGTTTATTGAATGAATAAATGCAAGAATTACTGAATGACCTTTCAAGATAGAACAGTCAATAGCAATCTTCAACCAGAATTTGGGCTCCTCTGATGTTATTTTAGAGGTAAACGTGCTTTAAGGAATCAAGAAGACACATGACTCATGACCCAGAAAGCAGTGACTATGTCCCTACTCTGAAAAGCACTGACTGAAACTGATGAAGTAGTTCATCTAGTAAAGGAATGCAAATGAAAAAAGAGACTAAAATAGGATGCAAATGTGTCACATAGTAAAAAAAAAAAAAAAGCCTCTGATGACATGTTACACTGTTCTCCATTCTGTGAGAGAGAGGCCCATCTTGAATGGAGATATTACCAACAGCCATTTTCTGAATCTGACATCAGACTTTGTTTATTGTAATGATCACAGAATCAGAATGCTTGGTATATACACCCAGTGAGCAGCTCCTAGTGTTTAAAATAGAGCAGAGTGGACTAAGGGGGAAAAAAAGCTTAGACTCTATTTCAAAGGTAATGTCATTTGGAAAAAGAATGGAGAAAGGTCTAGATGCAAAGTTGGAGAAGACTAAGCTAACTATATGAAAGAAGAATATTTTTCCATATTTCTAACATAGTTAGGCCCAAAAGAAATAGGGAGGTGCTGGTTATAGTGGTTAAAATTAATTGAATAGATCAAGATTAGAACACATCAGGTTAGAACACATCTACTATCAAAGGGTTAACATTTGCTGCAAGTTTCTGCTTAAACCTAAGACAGGAAATGTTCTGTGTTTTGAAATTCATTTAAACCATGGAGATGCATTGGTAGTAAGATTACTTGAGTGGTCTCTCAGAGTGACAATCTCTCTCGCTACCGAGACAAATTGTCCTTGTCACTCCTCCCTATCAACACTAAAATATTGGAAGCCATTTTATTTCACTGGAAATAAGCTTTATGTCTTACAGGAAGCCACATAAGAAACATTCTAGTCCAGGTCAGAGATACATAAGCATAAGTCACATCCACATGTGAGACTCAAAACTCTTTTGAGTCATGAGATTTTGTATATAGTCTGAGAGACTATAGTCAGAAGCGATGCTCAGTGCATAGAACATAGACTCAAATAATGGATTGTTCCAATATGGTATGGAGAGTATGCAATCATACATTCAATACTGAAATCCAAAACATAACATCTGGAGACAGAGCATAATTAGGATCATTACTCAGCACCATGATGCTTCTGTCAGCCTGATGAGTAGCTGTGGAACTGCTCATAGATTTGTGAAACTTACTCCAGGGTGGGTAGGCTCAGCATGGCACAAGGCCTGCCAGTTGCCAATGCTTTTTTCCATTATTCCACATCCTAAGAATGCATGCTCTCTAAAAATTCAGTATTCAAAATGTTACCAAGGAGAACTCTGGTGCCTCTGGTGGTGTAGTAGTTTCTGGTTTAAAATGTATAGAATAGGGTCATGTCTGTACCTTAGATCAATCTCATCCCCTTAAATTACTGGGGACAAGGTCACAGTGGTAGAGAGAAAACAATCAATAAAGAAGGGGAAATGCTGAGCTACTGACTGTACTCTACTTGAATCAAGAAAATGCACCTGAAGGTACAAAGAAAAGTCAAATTTATAGAGTCAGAAGGTACTCTGGTAGATGTCAGGGGCTGGGGCTGGGGGTTGGGAAGAGGGAATGAGGACTTAGTGTTCAATGGAGACAGAGTTTCAGTTTAGGAAGGTGAAAAATTTGGGGGATGGATGATGGTGAATGTTTCACAACAATGTGAATGTACTTAGTGACACTGAACTAAGTTAAATATGGTTAAAATAGTATATTTTATATGACTTTTATCACAATAAACTTTTTACCTTTTTTGAAAAAAACAACTTGAAAGAAAAAAAAAGAAAAGTCAAGATGATTCAAAACTGTGCTTGGCAAGTCTCCACAATGTTTGTTTATGGGCACTATACAGTGTTATTAATAAGAATATTTTTATGTGCTTCAAAAATGCATTATATGAGGGTATGCATAAAATCAGCCTCCTACAAAAATCTGTGTACACCATGATCAGATCATACATTTTATTTTCTAGAAATTCAGTGATCCACTTTAAGGTTTACAAAATAAGAAAAATAACTTTAAATAATTTTTGCTATTATTGATGATCTGTTTAGAATCAGATGGAGCTACATCTGAATATTATCTTCTCAATTAAACACTATTATGGAAATTATTTTTACTTATTTATACTCCAGCTTTACATGATAAATTCTAATAGAAGCTGTTAAACTCAGTGAAACAAAGGCTTCCAAAGGGAAAAAGAACTTGGAGAGTAACAAGAGATAATTCCCATTGAGTAAAAAATAGTATTTTCAAGAATTCAAGTAGAATAACTCTTAGTTTACTTGTTAGTTTCCTTTCCTAAATGACAATCAAGTTTGCATCAATCTTTTAAATGCTGAGACTGTAAAGAAACCTTGAAATTTTAACACAAGATGTCTTTGTTAGATACTGATTGATTAATATATTCCCGCCTAGATACAATGGGGATCTTTGATTCCACTGCCCTAACCACAAATCCACAAATCAACTGATGAATTTTCCAACAAATAAATGTAAGCATATAGCAAGAGGCAGGAAAAGGTTTTTGAGCATTCTTTCCACTTGCACTTGAGTTTCAACCATTTCCCTACGAACATACATTATACTGAATGTGCTTCAGTAATTGTTGACTGAAGTCTCAGTCTCAAAGTAATCACTTTACACTGAAGTGGACATTTTGGAGACCATGTCTAGACATCTGATTAGTCAACTAGAACTTGGGGCTTCTTGGGACTTATCCCAGCCTGTGCTCTTTGCTTAGCCCTGGATGAATCACAGCTTATCCCGAGTCACATTTTTCAGTCTATCAAATAGGACAGAAACCTGCCAGGCTTTTCATCTTCTATTCTGTACAGCTCTCAGTGGTAGCCAAAAATATCATCTCTGAGGATTCTTATGAGGTCTAAGTAGATGATGCTGAGAGGAAATATGCTGTGTCAATAGACGTAAGGCATTTATTATGATGAAACTGAAAATCATTACAGAAGTACTGAAAACAAGTCAGAATGTCTAACTGCCTAAATATAGGTTGAATGTTTAGCAAAGCATCACTTTCCTGATTGCAAAAGAAATGCATGTTGGATTTGGAAAACTGTCAAGGTCAGGGGTAGGCAGAGGGGCAAAATAGGTGAAGGTGATTAAGAGGTACAAACTTCTAGGTATAAAATAATCAAGTTACAAGGCTGCAATGTACAGCACAAGGGATACAGTCAATATTTTATAATAACTTTGTTTAGACTATCATCTATAAGTAGTATATATTTTATATATAATATGTCAAGTTCTATATATTATATAATTTTACATGATATAATAATATTATATAATTTAAAATACCAAATTACTATGTTATACACCTGAAACTAATATAATCTTGTAAGTGAACTATACTTCAATGTTTTTTTTAATTGTCAAGGTCATAAAAAACAAGGAAAGTCTGAGAAACCATCACAGCCAAGAGGAGTCAAAGAAGACATGACAGCTGAAAGTGATGTGGGACCTTGGATGGGATCCTAGAACAGAAAAGAAAATATATTAGGTTTAAAAAGGAAGTCTAAATAAAGTATGAACTTTAGTTAACAATAACCTGTCAACACTGGCTCATTCATTAAGACAAAAGTGTTATCCTAACAAAACATGCTACTATTAGGGGAACTGGGTTTGGAGGAAGGTATATGCTGTGATTTTCAAAATTCTTCTATTGTAATCTAAATCTAAATGCAAATCTAAAACTCACCTTAAATTAAAAGGTTATTTTGTGAAAAAAAAGTCTAATGATTAGACCAATTTTAAAGATTTTATGTAGAGACTAAGGAGATGCTGGTTCCAAATCAGGAAAGGAGTACATCAAAGCTGTATGTTGTCATCCTGCTTATTTAAATTATATGCAGAGTACATCATGAGAAATGCTGGACTGGATGAAGCACAAGCTGGAATCAAGATTGCCAGGAGAAATATCAATAACCTCAGATACACAGAAGACACCACCCTTATGGCAGAAAATGAAGAAGGACTAAAGAGCCTCTTGATGGAAATGAAAGAGGAGCATGAAAAAGTTGGCTTAAAACTCAACATTCAAAAAACTAAGATCATGGCATCTGGTCCCATCTCGTTATGCAAATAGATGGGGAAACAGTGACAGACTTTATTTTGGGGGGCTCCAAAATCATTGCAGATAGTGACTGCAGCCATGAAATTAAAAGACACTTGCTCCTTGAAAGAAAAGTCATAATCAGCCTAGACAGCATTTTAAAAAGCAGAGGCATTACTTTACCAACAAAGTTCAGTCTAGTCAAGGCTATGGTTTTTCCAGTAGTCATCTATGGATATGAGAGTTGGACTATAAAGAAAGATGAGTGATGAAGAATTGATGTTTTTGAACGGTGGTGTTGAGAAGACTCTTGAGAGTCCCTTGGACTGTAAGGGGATCCAACCAGTACATCCTAAAGGAAATTGGTCCTGAATATTCGTTGGAAAGACTGATATTGAAGCTGAAACTCCAATACTTTGGCCACCTGATGCAAAGAACTGACTCAGGGTTGGAAAAGACCCTGATGCTGGAAAAGATTGAAGGCAGGAGGAGAAGGGAACGACAGAGGGTAATGAGATTGCTGGATGGCATCACTGATTCAATGGACATGAATTTGAGTAAACTCCAGGAGTTGGTGATGGACAGGGAAGCTTGGCATGCTGCAGTCCATGGGGTCACAAAGAGTTGGACACAACTGAGTGACTGAACTGAACTAAAGGAGATGCTTACATCACAGCTCACCCAGCTAAGCTTGAACATCCTCCTGCACTAATTCTCTGTTCTGTCTCCACACTCTTCCTAGGAGTCTTCCCAACCAAGTATCTGTTCTCTATATTCTCTGTCCCTCGATCCTCTACTCCCAGTCAATTCGTGCTGCTCCTAGAAACCCCCAAGCAGCTCAGTTTTTGTCCTCAGCCTGCACAGCCCACTAAGCAGAATCTATCTCCAGATTTACTGAACAGCAATCAAACCTTGTTCCTCAAGCATGCTCCTTGGATAAATTCGCTTCCCTACCATATTCAGTTAAGGGAGATGTCCTTAAATGCTTTCATTTCACTCAGTGTGTGGTTTCCAAATAAATTTCAGAACAACTCCTAAAGTAAAAAAATTTATGTGGAAGAAGCTCTTAAACCTAACCTCAAACAATGAGACAACATTCAAAACCCTGTAGGATTCCAGGAGATTCTATGAAGCTCAATTATCATCACCACAGAAATTACAAAGTAAAGAAAGAGACTCAGAGTACAGGCGCATAACAAGCTGAGAGGCAAAATCGATGCCTGCCAAGAGGACACACAAAAGCAGAGCTCTGGGAAAAGGTTCCCCTTGAATTCTAGGCTCCCCACTGCCCAATTATCTCCTGATATCAGAGGCCACTTACAAAGGGTCTGAATGCTCCTCAGATGTGGTGATGGTTTGTGCAGACTCGCCCACTCGTCTCCTGATTCTTCTGGGTTACACAACAATAGTCACCTTAAAAAAAGTCAGGAACACCTAGGGTGACCAGGAGACAGCGGTGTGAAATGCCCATGACCTTGGCCACATCCTCATTATTTCCTATCCACAATGAGTTCAGGAGGCAGAAAGGGAGAAATCTTAACTCTTGGAGTAAACCACAGCCTGAAGGTCCTTTAATGGTTAACTAGCTAGCAGGATAAGCCAGAAGAATCCTGCCAGAAGAAAAACAATAGAGAGAATGACATTCTTCTTAAAAGAATCATTGTATCTATTAACAAATGTGAGTGTGCATTTGCAGAATGATAGAACTCTACTTTTACAGTCTTTAGTATCTTCAGGATACCTCTGTTTAAAGAAACAAATACACAGATTTACTTGGTGCTGACCTTACAGCTGAGCAATCTGAAGGCTTCTCATTGATCTTGGCATTTGCACACAAATCTCTACAGCTCACCTGTGTTTCCTGTGCCATTCTGTGCTTAGTCGCCCAGTTGTGTCCAACTCTTTGTGACCCTGCCAGGAATGGGGTCTGGACTATAGCCCACCAGGCTCCCCTATCCATGGGATTCCCCAGAGAAAAATATTGGGGTGGGTTGCTATGCCCTCCTCCAGGGGATCTTCCTGACCCAGGGATCAGACCCAGGTCTCCCACATTACAGGCGGATTCTTTATCATCTGAGTTACCAGGGAAGCCCTGTGTTTCCCAGCCTTCCTTTATTGTGACCTTAGAAGAAAACAGCCATCCTGGACTTCTGGAAGACAGAGAAGGAGTCAGAGCAGTAGCCAAGGGGCTTGCAGATCAGAAGTCAGAGAGCCAGCAGGAGAGGCATGGAGCTCGCCAGTGGCCATCATGGTCAGAGCAAGGGCAGAAGCAGCCCTGGGGGCAGAAGCTATATGACAGGAAGAGGCCAGGAGAGGCTTGGAAAAGACCTACCCAAGATATGAGCTGAGGAGACTTAGGGACCAGACCTAAAATCTTCAAATCCCGAACTGACACATCACCCACCTGAAGAAATTCTGAATTTATTTTATCATTCTTCCTCCTATTGCATTACTCTTGCAGTAAGTAACAGACTTTAGGAGCTTTTAGAGTATCCATTCATTCCTTTCTTAGAAGAAATGTCCTGATGTGAAGAGTACCAAGAATTTGGAGTCTTTTGATATTAATTCATAGCTCTGAGAGGCCAGTAAGAAGTGTGACTCCCCTGGTGTTGCTATGCTCTAAGGAAGCCAAGTCACATGGAGAGGCTGAGCATAAGGGCAACAGTGGACAGTCCTTGCTGGGTCCGTTCTTTGGCCGTCGCAGGATGCTTAGTGAAGAGGCCGTCAGCAGAGTGCATCCCCCAACTCTGGCTCCTCCAGCCTCCACTCATTCAATTTACACACCCTCCCCCTAATTTGAGTCACTCTACCCAAGACATCGTGAAGCAGAGAACAGTTATTTTTGCTGTGCCTTTCTTGAATTCCTAGCCCACAGAATCCATGAACTTAACAAAAATGATTGTTGTTTTAACACCAACAGTTGGATGTGGTTTGTTACTCGGCGATAGGTAACCAGAGCCATTAGTCAGTACCAAGCACTTATTCTGTACCGACATCCTACATGTGTTCTCCAATCCTTACAATGCTATCAGATGAGGAATATTATAATAGATGATAAAACTGAGGCTTAGAGAAGCAAGATTACACCTCAGGAAGTGATGGTGGCAGGGTTAAGTCCCATGACTATTCAGATCTGAGGCTGACGCTCTTACCCACTCCAGGGGCCATGGGAAATCCTTCTGATCAGAAAGAAGAAAGGTGGAGAAGGGTGGTGGCTCAACTTTCTCCAAAATATGTGCTGATTTTCTACCTTAATAAATGTTAACATTAAGTGCTTCATTCTCTTGAATATTTCTCTTAATTCTAAATCTTCCCAAAGAAGAGAGATTGCTGATGTTATTCAGTCACTAAGTCATGTCTTTCTCTTTGTGACCCCATGGACTGTAGCCCGCCAGGCTCCTCTTTCCATGGAATTCTCCAGGCCAGAATACTGGAGTGGGTTGCCATTTCCTTCTCCAGGGCTCTTCATGACCCAGGGATCAAACCCAGGTCTCCTGCATTGCAGGTGGATTCTTTACCATCTGAGCCACCAGGGAAGCCCTTGCTTACTGAGAATGAGTCTAAATTTCTTCCCTATTTTGTTCTACTAACTTACTAACACTCATAGCAGAGAAACCAGTGTCACAGAAGTATGTTGACAGAAAAGGAATAGAGATGTCAAAGCAATATTAGTAAGCTCAGGAAGTTTATTAACTCTTATCCAAAATAATTCGTCTCATTAGCATCCAGGGTTGACAAGTCATTCTGTAAAATTTTAGCTAAGTTTATATTATCTTTGGATGAAACAATAGTTCACAGACCAACACTCCTTGAAGCAGTTAATCACATTCAGATGATCTGCACCGGTAGGTTTGGAGCACAATAAATGAATACATGTATTAATGAACTAATTTCAACTATTGCTACCACTCCCCACAGTTAATTAAACCTGAAGTGACAATATGGAGCAGCAGCTGGTGTATTGTGACACTCAGAAATATACTGAGAGCAAATACAATGGGTCTTGAAAATGTCTCTTCATACTGTAACTATAGACAGGGTCTTGGCTTGACTAGTTATTATATAATCAAAATGGAAAAATTAGCTAATATTATTTTAATTCTTAATTATTCTCATTATAATTCTAGAATATAATTCAGCATGAAAGCACCTGTCTTTAAAACCATGATAAGGCTTTCTGAACAAATGATGGTGGGTGCCATATTCTCCACCTGTAATTAATAATATGGTATTGGGCTTCCCTGGTGGCTCAGATGGTAAAGAATCTGCCTGCAATGTGGGAGACTTGGGTTCAATCCCTGGGTAGGGTAGATCCCCTGGAGAAGGGAATGGCAACCCACTCTACCATTCTTGCCTGGAAAATTCCATGGACAGAGGAGCCTGGTGGGCTACAGTCCATGGCAGTCACAAAGAGTCAGACATGACAGAGCTTCTAACACACATTGTGCACTTCAAAATATGTTAAGTGGATAGATCTCATGTCAAGACTTGTTAACACATATAACACACAAACACACATACACCCTTAAGTACATGAAAAAAGCAAAAAATTATTTGGAAATAATAATTATGCTTAATACCTTGATTTTGCTGGATGTTTGTCTATGCCCAAACTCATCAAAATGTATGCATTAAATATGTGAAGTTATCATCAATTAAGCTTTTTCCATGGTTTGTTGTGATACACACAGTCGGAGGCTTTAGTGTAGTCAATGGAGAAAAAGTAGATGTTTTTCTGGAATTCCCTTGCTTTCTCTATGATCCAACAAATGCTGGAAATTTGATTTCTGGTTCCTCTGCCTTTTCCAACAAACTGTGAAAAATTCTTAAAGAGATGGGAATAGTAGACCACCTTATGTGTCTCTTGAGAAACTTGTATGCAGGTCAAAAAGCAACATGTAGAACCAGAGATGGAACAACAGGCTGGTTCAAAATTGGGAAAGGAGTAAGACAAAGCTGTATATTGTCACCCTGCTTATTTAACTTCTATACAGAGTACATTTTGTGAAATGCTGGACTTGATGAATCACAAGCTGAAATCAAAATTTCCTGGAGAAATATCAACAATCTCAGATATGCAGATGATACCAATCTAATAGCAGAAAATGAAGAGGAACAAAAAGCCCTTTGGTGAAGATGAAAAAAGAGTTAAAAAACTGGCTTAAAACTCAATATTCAAAAAACTAAGATCATGGCATCTGGTCCCATCACTTCATGGCAAATAGATGAGGAAAAAGTGGAAGCAGTGACAGATTTTATCTTCTTGGGCTCCAAAATCACTGCAGATGGTGACTGAAGCCATGAAATTGGATGATGCTTGCTCCTTGGAAGGAAAACTATGACAAACCTAGACAGTGTATTAAAAACCAGAGACATCACTTTGCCAACAAAGGTCCACATAGCCAAAGCCATAGTTTTTCCAGTAATCATATACAGATGTGAGAGTTGGACCATAAAGAAGTCTGAGTGCTATAGAAGTGATACTTTCAAACTGTGGTGCTGGAGAAGACTTGAGAGTCTCTTGGACATCAGGGAGATCAACCCAGTCAAACCTGAAGGAAATCAACCCTGAATATTTATTGGAAGGACCGATGCTGAAACTGAAGCTCCAACACTTTGGCTACCTAATGCAAAGAGCCAACTCATTGGAAAAGACTGATGCTGGGAAAGATTGAAGGCAAAGGGAAAAGGGGGCAGCAGAGGATGATATAGTTAGATAGCATTACTGACTCAATGGACATGAATCAGAACAAACTCTGGGAAATAGTGAAGGACAGGGAAGCATGGCATTGCAGTAGAGTCACAAAGAGTTGGATGTGACTTAGTGACCAAACAACAACAATAACAACAAAAGCTTTTTAAAAAGATAAATAAATAATTTGATTTTAATGTAAAGAAGAAATAAGATTCTCAATGAAAGCAATTAGTTTTGAGAAAGATGATTTATCATGCTAATGAGATACATGAATCAGGAAGAATTGGAGGCAATAGCTGAGATATTCATAGTTTGGATATTTTATTAAGCATCAGTAGGAGACATTTCCTTCAGGTTAAACTACAAATTTTAATTATTCATATAACCTGCTAATAGGAAATATTAAATTGAATTTTTGGTTGTAAGAACTCAATTTAAATAATTTAAACTACTTTCATCCTAAAGGAGATCAGTCCTGGGTGTTCATTGGGAGGTCTGATGTTGAAGCTGAAACTCCAATACTTTGGCCACCTGATGCAAAGAACTGACTCATTTGAAGACCCTGATGCTGGGAAAGATTGAGGGCAGGAGGAGAAGGGGATGACAGAAGATGAAATGGTTGGATGGCATCACCAACTCAATAGGCATGAGTTTGGGTGGGCTCCAGGAGTCGTTGTTGGACACGGAGGCCTCACGTGCTGCAGCTCATGGGGTCGAAAAGAGTCGGACACAAGTGAGCAACAGAAACTGACTGACTGACTGACTGACTTTCATCTTTAACGTACATTTGATGGTCATTTTTTTCAAAATAATATACATATGAATCTGATCCTAAAGTTTAAAAGCACTTCACGTACATCATCTTTGTATCATTACACAAAATAATTCTCTGAGTATGCTGCTTAGTCGCTCAGTCATATCCAACTCTTTGTGATCCCACAGACGGTAACCTGCCGGGCTCCTCTGTCCATGGAATTCTCCAGGCAAGAATACTGGAGTGGGTTGCCATTCCCTTCTCCAGGAGATCTTCCCAACCCAGAGATCGAACCTGGATCCTCTGCACTACAGGCAAATTCTTTACCTGAAGGAGGTGGCTAGTTCTCTGAGAGAGGTAGCTAAATCAGAAATCACCTCAGTTTTAGCAGCACTCTCCTTATGCATGCCACTGAGCTGTTTGCCTTTACAAGTTATTAGTCCTTCTTTTCACATCTATATTCCCCTGTGCAGGGATTATTGTTCTTGTTTCACAGAGACCTCAATAGATCCGTGGTGGTAAGTGGGTTTTTTTGTTTGTTGGTTGGTATTTTAGAGCTTCTACACAGTTAGTGTTTAAACCAAGATCTTCTAATTCAGAGGTCAAGACACTTTCATCCTCATTTGGTGATCCTGAGAAGTCTATACTAAGCCTTCATCTGAAGATGTAAAATACTTTACTCTGACTACCTCACTCATCTTTATAATGAAAATATGCATTTTATGTACATTCATAAGGAGCCACCAAGACAGTATAACACACAATTCATTTTCTTTGCAAACAGTCAACAGGATCACAGAGCGAAAGCCCTGTTGTTGATATTGACGGAGTTACAACCTAGGAACTCATGGGGTGTCATTCAATATTTCAGTTCAGATAACAAATTCACTGATCTCCTTCGTAGTGCTACATGCTCTATTAAAAACCGGAGAAACAACGACAAAAGGAACAGAAACAACTTCTACAATTAAGGACAGAGAACTCTGGATGTGTTTAAAAACAGAGGCCTCGTTTAGGCAGAATGCCAAGGTCTGACTAACATGTGAGAGTCCTCAAAATGGGAGATGTTAGAGGTTTACTCATGGAGGGTTTACGGGGTTGGCAGTGCTCGTATCTGGATGTTACCCTGGTGACGGACTACAATACATCTTATAATTTTCGACTGTGGCTTCACAATAAACATCATTATTAATGTGCTTCAAATGTGTCAAGCCTTGAAAATATGCATCTAAGTTCAGAGACAGATGACGTTTGGAATTGGGCTTTTAAAACTTACTTTATAGAAGCGTTTTGATCGATGATTTCCTTGCTGCCAAGAAACCACAGAGGAAGTCACAGACAGATGGCAACAGCAGAAGCTCCAGGAAGCGCATAATGATATTCCATATGGCATAGGGTGTGGGGTTCATAAAAGTGATTCTAATGTCCAGAAATGAATTAACCAGCAGTCACAGGGGAATTAAATCTTCTTTCGTGACCTTTATGGCCATGCAGGAGTTCATTACAAATCAGGGCACAACACACCAAGAATAACAGTGGCAGAGTCTGGAAGAACAATGCAAAGTTAAACCAAAATGAAATGTAAATCGAGCCATCAGCTGCAGAACCATGAAGCCTTTGCAGGTGAGCAGAAAAAGTTTTGAGAGCTAACCAACTGTGTGGAGAGGTGCTGAAATTTTATAGAAACAGAATTAGAATTTGAATATGGGAGCAATATTTTAACTTAGGGCTGAGAAGCCACAGCTCACAAGTGAAACAAGGCCCATGGCCTGTTTTTGTACCACTGGCGAGCTAAGGGAGTTTACATTTTTAAAGGGTTGAGGAAAATATCAAAAGAAGAAGAATATTTCATGACACATTAAAGTCATATGTCATTTCAAGTTTGACTGGAACCTCTAATAGGTTTGCAAAACTTCCAGTCGTTTTATTGGACCACAGCCGGTTTTAGGTACTGGCCACGGCTGCTTTGTGCTGTGACAGCAGAGCTGAGAAATTATGATGGAAACAGTCTGGCCCGAAAAGCCTACAATATTTACTCTGCCGTTTTCAGGAAAATGCATGATTTCTGTTCTAGCTCTGCATCAACAATGTGAAAATGAGAAACGGAGGCATGCTATGTGGAGGCTTCTTCCATTAAGGATGATGCACTCAGAGCAAGGATTTGTCTTCACCCGGTTACAGGTTCCAGAGCCCACTTGACTGTCTTTCCTCCTGTTGAACTGTCTTCTCTCTTAGGTCGGAAACTGTACAGGCAAGGGCGGGGCCTGCTGCCTTCACTGCTGTGTCCACCCTGATGCTCAGCTCTATTTGCCGAGTGAAATGATCTCCTTCAAAAGCCTCTTTACTCTTACTTCCCTGGTGGTCCAGTGGTTAAGAATCAACCTGCCAGTGTAGGGTACACCAGTTCAATCCCTGGTCCGGGAAAATTCCACATTCTTCGTGGTAACTAAGCTCGTGTACCACAATTACTGAGCCCACATGCCCTAGAGACCATGCTCCACAACAAGAAAAGCCACCACAATAAGAAGCCCACACACCACACACCACAACTGGAGAGAAGGACCCACTCGCTGCAGCTAGAGAAAGCCCATGTGTAAAGACCCAGTGCAATCAAAAATACACAAATAAACAGGCAAGAGCTAACAAATGCTAAAAAAAAAAAAAAACCTCTTTACTACTTCCACTGTGATCTTCTTAATGTTAAAAGTGGTTTTCTCATTATAATATAAGTTATTACATCAGCAAGTTATAGCCTGACATGGTACAAACTTAGAAATGTACAAAAGATATATGATAAAAGGGGGGTTTTCCTCTTATTCAGTCGCCCAGCTACTCAATTTGGAAGACAAATGGTGCTATTGATTTTAGTTTCTCGCGTCTCCTTGAGGAGGAATTCTATGAAGAAATAAACTTAACATGCATTCTTTATTTTAGCCCGTGTTAGCATATTGTACCTGCTGTCTGTACCTTGTTTCCTCCCCCACCCCAAACTTTAAGCTTCTTATTTTGTATTAGGGTATAGCCAATTAACAATATTGTGGTAGTTCCAGGTGAACAGTGAAGGGACTCAGCCATACATATACACATGTCCATTCTCCCCCAAGCCCCCTCCCATCCAGGCTGGCACACAACATCGAGCATGACAATAACATTATGCTATACCCTAGGTCCTTGTTGGTTATCCATTTTAAATATAGCAGCATTGGACCTTCTTTTCTTAGAGCACATTTTGGAGCCTGTTTTATACTAAAATATAAGGTGGCTGTCAAGTCTAGTAACATAAGGAAGGAATATGCTTTGAAAAGATAGCATATTGATATGTAAAATATGATAAAAATAATATGTCTATGTTTCAGACTTCATAGCCAGGCAGTATACTAATTGGAATAAAAGTCTCTATATGCATTTTAAAATTCCCTCAATAGTTTCCTCTTTTCTCTCTCTTGGTTGGTCTCCTCCTGTGCCTGGTTGCCCCCCACTTTGGGACCTGCCTCCAACACCACTGCAAGGCACAGGTCCCAGCTTCCCATGTGCTGCCGAGGGCCAGAGATATCACTCCACCAACTGGAAACAAGAAACAGGAGGAGCCAAGCAGTAGACTTCTCCCTCCTTTCTCTCATCCATAGACTACTCTGAGATGCTTCCTACTAATAAGCTGCCTGCTGAGTGAAACGCTGCGTCCCTTACAATCCATGATCTGGTCAGCGTGGTAACATATAACACTGCACTTTCTCTTGCCTTACTTCCCATTGGCTTCACCCCCACCATTCTGGGCTTGTATCTCCCAAATAAACTGTTAGCTTTGCTTTCTAGAGAATCTGATCTAGGACACTATGGATTTGCTTCATTCTTTTTTTGTTTTTTAATTTTTTTGGATGTGAGAATTTTTATTTATTCATCTTTTAAATTAAGATTTAAATTTTTTTATTTTTTTAAAATCTATTTCAAATGTAGCAGTGTGTACATATCAATCCCAAACTCCCAGTCTATCCATCCCCTATGCTTTTTAAATAGCCATATATATGGTTTTTTCATTTATGTATATAGTATATATTTAATTTATGTATATGTATATATTTAATCAGTCTTCCACTGGTGGACATTTTGGTCATCTCTAATCTTTTGCAGGCATGAATATTTAAAATATTAATTGCCTTTGGATCTCTGTGTTATCATAATCATCTCTTATTTGATGGTATTATATCACTACATAATTATTATTTTTTATTACAAAAACAAACAGCTATGCACTTTTAGAAGAATCTGGTACTTTCTTTCCCCCAGGGACTCATTTCTGCCACTCTTAACTTTAAACCTCAAGAGCCATCAATACTGAACTGCTTGTAATTCCCAGAGTTCTCTTAAATCTACTTGCTTTTGCACAGACTGTTCTTTCTCCCTGGAATGCCCTCCCCCTGATTATCTCCCTGGGTATCACCTACTTGTCCTGAAGTCTGTGCTTGTGTCAAAATTATATCCTTCATGAACCTTTCTCTAATCCTCTCTTGCTCAGAATTTCTTTTTCCACAATGTACCTTTACTCCAAATATGTGACCTTAGTAGCAATTATTATGTTGAGTATTCATCATTCATTGGCACTTCTGTCTCTCCATTGGTTCTCTAAGAGACAAGAATCACATTTTTCACCTTTATAATTTCAAGGCTATCAATTATCAATAGCAGTTACCTAAAAGCTACACCATTCTTGCCTCTAGGGACATCAATAGCAACCCAACAGAAGTAGATTCTGTGCCCTTTTCTGTGAACAACTAAAGCTTTTATCCATACACCATATATTGTGTCTTGTGCATCTGTCAAAAAAAAGAATAAAAAGAAGCATGTATTCTTAAAAAAGCATGTCTCAATCAAGACAGATCTAAGTCAGTTTTGCTGCTTATTAATTTGTTATCTTGCACAAGTTACTCCAACTTTCTGAGCTTCATTTCCCTCACTGGCTATAACAATACTTACCTCTTTGGGCTAGGTGGAAGGATTAAATATAACAGCACATAATATATATACTGTCTTTCCTGAATCTGGGATAGGAAAGATGATCAAACAGTGTTAGTTCTCTTATCCTTTCCCTTTCTACCTTTCTCACTTGTTAACATATTGTCTTTGTGTGAACTGTGTGGTCTCTTTTCATTTCAAAAGAATTTTGAGATCTAAAGAAACAACAAGCACTATACGGAGCTCATACGTGTCAAGAGATATTTTATGTGCTTTATATATATTGTCTTAGTTACTGAAGTTGATTAGAGCTGTGCCTTGGGAGAGTTACCATTTGATCGTCTGAATTAACTCGCAAAGCATAGACTTTTAAAAAATACCATCTTGGGTTCCAGAGATGACATACATAACTAAAGAACTCGCATGAGCAATGCTGGTTTACCCAAAATAGAGACAAAGCACATACTTTAGGACATCATAAAAGTTGCAATCACCAAAAATATATATATTTTAAGTTTTTATTGTTATTTCTTAAATTAAATAAAACCATTAAAGTGGGTTCTGGTCATGGGGGAAACTCTGGTTTCTATGGGTTAAACTTTGCATTTACCTTCAATTACTTGGGGTGGGGAGAAAGGGAGAAAAATGGGTCCCAAAATCTGTTCAGTGCTTAAAAATTCTGTAAACTGGTCCTCGTTGCCATCAACAGGAATTTCTCAAACAACGTTTGAAGATGAATCCCAGGGAAGGCCTTTAAACTAGAACCTGGAAGATACCAATACAGAAAAAGATGCATTTCTGATGTGATGCCACGAGCCTCAGGCAGAGCTGTTGTAACAGGAATGGCTGGAGCTTCTTTCTTGCAAAATGGAGAAGTCTGTGGTTTCCTAAGTCCTATTTCTCCTCTTCTTCCCCCTTTTAGTCATTTCATTGCTTGCCTTTGCAGACAGTTTGCTGGCTGCCTAACAAACAGTCACTCCAGATCTTCCCTGGTAACAGAACATCAACCAATGGAAATCCATTCATCTCATGAGAGGAGGCATCTATTCCAGGCACAGGTGAACAACTGTGTTTGCTCTAAACCATCATATTGTTCCATTTTCCTTTGAGAGAGTTGGGTTAGAGGAAGACATGTGAACTCGCTCTGGCCAAAAAGATGCAGGAGAAAGTTGGTTGGGAGAGTCTCTGTCTCAAGGTAAAATGACAGAACCTCAGAGGAATAAAGCTTTTGCGTACCACCCACCTTCATTCTACCTTGGAAAGCTGATGGGAAGGTAGAATACCTAAAGCTGCAGCAGCCGTCCTGTGACCCTGAGGTAATAAAAACAGAATGAGAAACCAGTAGCTGCAAATGTCCTTTTCGGGGCAGAGCAGGGGTCCTTGATGACATCACAGAGCCTCAGGAAAAACTCCAGATTCACCTCCAGATTTCTTGTTAAGTAAAATTGTGTCCTTCGGGTTTAGCTGCCATTAATTGTTTTTGCTGCTCATTTTTGCCACAAACATTTCCAACTGACATAGTTGCCTTCCTGAGCAAGCCAAATCTGTCTCATTGGAAGACAATCTCTGGAGCAGTGTTTCCAAAACTTTGGTGTGCATTGGAATTACCTGACATCTTTAAAATATTCTGATGCCTGGTTTCCATGCCCAGATATTCCTATTTAAATCAGTATGGGAATACCAGACCACCTGACCTGTCTCTTGAGAAACCTGTATGCAGGTCAGGAAGCAACAGTTAGAACTGGACATGTAACAACAGACTGGTTCCAAATAGGAAAAGGAGTACAAGGCTATATATTGTCACCTTGCTTACTTAACTTATATGCAGAGTACATTATGAGAAACGCTGGGCTGGATGAAGCACAAACTGGAATCAAGAGAAATATCAATAACCTCAGATATGCAGATGACACCACCCTTATGGCAGAAAGTGAAGAAGAACTAAAAAGCCTCTTGATGAAAGTGAAAGAGGAGAGTGAAAAAGTTGGCTTAAAGCTCAACATTCAAGAAAACTAAGATCATGGCATCTGCTCCCATCACTTCATAGGAAATAGATGGGGAAACAGTGGACACAGTGTCAGACTTTATTTTTTTGGGCTTCAAAATCACTGCAGATGGTGATTTCCGCCATGAAATTAAAAGACACTTACTCCTTGGGTGGAAAGTTATGACCAACCTAGATAACATTTTAAAAAGCAGAGACATTTCTTTGCCAACAAAAGTCTGTCTAGTCAAGGCTATGGCTTTTCCAGTAGTCATGTATGGATGTGAGAGTTGGACAGTGAAAAAGGCTGAGCGCTGAAGAATTGATGCTTTTGAACTGTGGTGTTGGAGAAGACTCTTGAGAGTCCCTTGGACTTCAAGGAGATCCAAACGGTCCATCCTAAAGGAGATCAGTCCTGGGTGTTCATTGGAAGGACTGATGTTGAAGCTGAAACTCCAATACTTTGGAGTGAAGAGTTGACTCATTGGAAAAGACCCTGATGCTGGGAAGGATTGGGGGCAGGAGGAAGAAGGGGACGACAGAGGATGAGATGGCTGGATGGCATTACTGACTCGATAGATATGAGTTTGGATAAACTCCAGGAGTTGGTAATGGACAGGGAGGCCTAGTGTGCTGTGGTTCATGGGGTCAAAAAAGAATCAGACACGACTGAGCAACTGAACTGAACTGAACTGACAGTGTAACTTGGCCATCAGAAGTGATAAAATCTCCCCCAAGAGACTCTAATATGTAGACGAAGTTTGTCAACCACCATCCTGGAGGAAGGTATGTGGTGTCTTGATGTTACATGCTGATATTATAATTACCTTTGAAGCATGTTAACCCTTGAATGAACACAGTTTGCATTGTTCATATTTTTTCAATACAGTACAATCCAACCTAGGGTTTGTCAAATTCTTGGGTTCAGAGGAACCATGAATAAGGAGGGCCAACTAAAAATTGTACTTTGATTTTTGACTGCTCAGAGAGTGGGCACTCCTACCCACCCCCTCACCTCCAGCCCTCACACTCCCCCACTACCTTGTTCAAGGGACCGCTGTGACTTCTTTTTCAGTGGTTCCCACCTGGCCTCAATAGAATCACTGAGAAAGCTTTTAGAATATACTTCTTCTTGGCCTCACCTTCAGAGATTTTGATCCAAATGGATCAGAACACAATCTAAAGCTCCCTGGATGATTCAAGTGCATAAGCAGGGTTGAAATCCCCTGTATCAGGAGAACCCAGTGGAGTACTAACTGGCTGGAAGCCTATGTTGTGAATCTGAAAACTCTAAGTGCTGGTGGAGCATAACATTTTCATAGCCAGGCTGATTTCTCCACTACCCAGTGGGCATGCTTAAGGGTAAATGTTTCCAGCTGTCCCAAACAGGAAATGTTTACACATATTTGCAGAACTTCTCTATCAGCATTGAGCAAGATCTTGCTGTTTTTGAAGAACAGCCAAGTGAATACTTGTAACCTAGGATTCATAAGAAATAAAAAGAAAGTTGGTTGAAGGTGTTCTAGAAATAGTGCTATGAAGCCATCGCAAGTTGTTCTCAAATGTACAGGATGGACTAAACCATTCAGTGAAAGATTGCTGCCCACAATATGTGGTATGTGCAGGGTGCTTAGGTATCTCCCATTGGATTCTAATTACAACAGTGAGAGAAATTACATTTCAATGGAAAGTTCTAGCAGTTACCACCTTGGGCTAGAGGTCATATTTATTTAGTCATGGTAAGACACCCTGACATTATGTGACTACTGATGAGATGCAATTGATGTTCATGGGGTCACCTATGCAATATTTATGCCAAAGATGGGTGACCTGAATCTTGTCAAACCTCTGGGTCTACCTTTCAGCTACACAAAATACTTGGGGGAAAGGTGCAAGATGAATGGCACCAGGAGAGAGCAAGCAGATGAATCCAGACTGTGGAACCTTCTACAGGACCACTGCCTGTTCTCTTCAGAGGGACAATATATATTTTTTTTGCTTGTTCATTTGTTTTTAAAGTGCACAATACTTTTAGCATAAAGGAAAATAAAGAGATGTAACAACAAAATGTAATGCATTGATTAAATCCTGGTTTGGAGTAAGTGGAAGAAAACAACACCTATAAAAGATATAAGGACATTTGGGAGATACTTGAGTAAGGATGCTACTAAGTCACTATAGTCATGTCCGACTCTGTGTGACCCCAGAGATGGCAGCCCACTAGGCTCTGCCGTCCCTGGGATTCTCCAGGCAAGAACACTGGAGTGGGTTGCCATTACCTTCTCCAATGCATGAAAGTGAAAATGAAAGGGAAGTCGCTCAGTCATGTCTTAACGACCCCGTGGACTGCAGCCTACCAGGCTCCTCTGTCCATGGGGCTTTCCAGGCAAGAGTACTGGAGTGGGGTGCCATTGCCTTCTCCCGAGTAAGGATGAGAAAGATGAAATTAGGGAATATTATCTCAAGCGTGATGTTATGTTGGAGGATGTCCTAATTCTTACCTCAGTTATTTAGGAGCAAATTGCCTCAATGTCTGAAAATCATTTTCAGAAGCTTCAGCAAAATTCTAAAAACACACACACGCATACACAAACACATACCCATACAAACAAAAGGTTAACAGTTGTTGAATAAAGGTGTTGTACTCTTCTTTCAACTTTTTAGAATGTTTTAAATGATTTTCATAACATGTGGGGAAATATCTCGTTTCCTAATCCATCCATACCAGAAAATGCTTCGTCCAGATTTGGTCGCTAGGAGCGTTAGGGGTGAACGTCATTCCTGTAACTTTTTCTCAGTCTCTTCTGTTAGACTCCTAAAGTGTTCACCCAAGTGCAGCCCACATCAATGGACAGTTACTCTCTCAACCTGGACCTTCTGTTTCTGGAATGAAATAGACTTTCTCAGGCTCAGCTGAGGAGCTGGCTCACCTTCCGGACACCGGCTCGAGTCAGCAGAGTCCCTAATGCAGAAACCTCCATGCCTTGCCTGTGTTGGATACATATTTAAAAGAAAAAATAATAATAATAAGGTATGAGCAGACTGTGATGTGATTGTTTTTAAAACAGCGCACTAGGATTTATGTGCTTAGACATCCTCTTCAAAAGCATACCTTGCACAAACCGCTTTGGAAGTCTTCCTTTTAGGATCACCTTCACGGGCCACATTACATTCCCCTTAATGGCAACATACCTGCGTCCTTCAAGGTGAATTTGATTTGTGTGAACAGCTAAATAGCATTGAGGGTCACAAGTAGTAAACAAAGTAATTTAGCAAGTACGGGCATGCCCTTATGGCCAAACATGACATGTTATTACACACTGTGATATTGATTTTCTGATATAAACTGGCTTTAATAATAATTCTTTTTAAAGGCAATTCAAAAATGTTTAAGGGGATGTTAACATCACTTGAAAAACATTACAAGCTAAGTTCTTTGGATAATCCAGTGCTTCCTTGAATGTTTAAATTTATTCTTGACTCTGAAATCACTGGCCAAGAAACATCTTCATACCTCAGTTTTCCCCATCTGTAAAACAGGAGTAGCTATGCCTCCTCAGGCCTCAATGAGTTGATACATGCAAAATACTTAGAACAGTGTCTGGCATGTAGTAGAGCTTAATAAATATTATGTATTACAAGTATTATTACTGCTACATATCAAACATTCAGTCATACTACTTTACAATTATGCTTAGGAATAGAACCTTTAGTAAGATGGCCCTTTCAGTTATAAATGAGATAAACCCAATTCTAAATAGCCTCAGTTAAAAATAAATAAATAATAAGATTATCTATTTTGGAAGTTCAAGTGCCACGGTATAGCTTCAGGTATGGCTAGGTCCAGGATTAAAACAATGATATTAAGGCTCTGTTACTTCTTTATCCACCTCTCGGCTCTGCTTATTTTTTGGTGATGGGCTGTGGCAGACTCCCTCCAAGAAGTGGGCAAGTTGCTTATTGGTAGCTAGGCAACAACCCAACCATTTAGGCACTGTTGCTCTCAATGCCAGATAAAGAGACCCTCTTTCCTCCAGCAGCTATAGTCATCCTTCAAAGGTAACTCCCAGTAGCCATACTTGATCCTTGCCCACCTTTGTGCAAATTCCTGCGTTTAGATGGAGCACAAAGATTTGCTGGTGTGGGTCCCAGAGTCACCCCTGGTTACTCCAGACCCCTGTGCAGTGGGGCAAGGTAGTTACCAAAGGAAGTCCTTGGGAAAAACTTAAGTCTGCTCTCTCGGAAGTGAACAACTGACTTCAGATGGGTCTATCTCCATTTATTTATCACCCGATGGTTATTTTTTGGCAACCATTTACTACATGGCAGGAGCTACACTGGAGCTATATGTGAAAGTAAAATGCAATAATATGTAAATTTGATTAAATGGTTGATATGTACCAGATTCTAAGTTTTGTATTTCAAATGGATTAACTTATTTAATCTTCCTAATAACTCCATGGTAAAAGCACTATTATTATTATTATTCCCACCTGAGAAAACAGAGGCCCAGAGGAATTAGTAACCTTCCAAAAGCTATGTGTGTGTATGTGCTTGGTTGCTCAGTCATGTCTGACTCTTTGCAACCCCGTGAACTATAGTCCACCAGGCTCCTCTGTCCATGGGGATTTTCTAGGCAAGAATACTGAAGTGGATTTCCAAAAGTCATACCCCTTGGTAAAATAAGGTTAGACTTTGGACACAAGGAAACCTGACCACAGAGCCCTTGCTTTACAAGTTGTATCCATTTGATTCTCATAAAAGTCCTATGAGACAATACCTATTTAAAACCACTATAGGGGCATCCCTGATGACTCACCCACCAATACAGGAAATATGAGTTCAGTGCCCGGTCCACATATCAAGGAGCAACTAAGCCACAGCTACTGAGCCTGTGCTCTAGAGCCCGGGAGCCTCAAGTACTGAGTCCGCATGCTGAAACTACTGAAGCCCACACACGCGATAGTCTGTGCTCCACAACAAGAGAAGCCTGCACACTGCAACTAGAGAGTGCCTTCCACTTGCTACAACTAGAGAAGAGTCTGTGCAGCAAGGAAGACCCAGAACAGCCAAAAATAAGTAAATAAATAAATAAAATTATGGATTTTTTTAAACCACTATATTACAGATGAACAAACAAGTCTGAAGAAAGCCACCCAGCGCCTCCAATGCAAACAACTTGCTTATGCTTGCTTACTTTCCATGCATAAACATGTTTTCCTTTGTTTTTAAACCTAACTCAAAAACAACATATGCAATGACAAATTTCATGAAGATGTTTTTATGACATCTCTTAAGTTCAACATGTTTACAGTCTGTCAAACTAGAGTGTAAACACTCTGTCAAAACAAGTTCCCTTGTGCAGAGAAGAGGAGTGAGGCACCCTCTGAATCCTTGTACAAACCACATACATCACACGACAGTGTCCACGGGATGCAGGAGCAACAGATGGCCCAGGAGCCATATGTAGGCGAGCCATCCTGCCCACCCGGACTCCCTGACTGTGACTGCAAAGAGCAGAGGCTTCTTTCTTTCTGAAGCCACTGCATTTTTGAATTCCTTTGTTCTATCTGCTTACCCTTTATCCCAGTACATGCACTGAGTGAGACAAAGGAGACAATTAACATTTACTGAATAAGTGAATGAAAGCATAAGTAAAGCGCAATTGAACGCACATTTCCTCATACTTCTAGAACAATGGAGCATCCTGTATTGTTTTGTCTTGTCTGTTTCTGGGACAGTGTGTTTCCAAAGACAGCTCCAACCTGAAGAAGGTCAGAGTCACACCGAGCCGGGACAGGAATGCCAGTTACCGAGCCAGCTCCACCTCTGCCTCGTGCAGCTCCTGGAGGCCACTGAGAAACTAGGGCAGGACCTCTGCCCTCCAGGTGCCCTGGGAAATCAATACCACCGCGTCGCCTCCTCCCCCCAGCACAAACGCCCCTGGGTCAGAGATCTCTGAGTGAAAATTAAAGAACAGATGGCAAAATAAAGCCTTTTTACAAATGTGGAGTCTGTGCTTTGTCTGTATGCACACTTTCTTGCATGTGGCCCACAAATACCCCGCTTCTTATGGATAATGAGTTCATGTTGCCAGCCCTGTTTGCAGCCAATACCCAACAATTACAAATATTGATGTTCTCTTCACTGCCACCTACCATGTGAATGTTTATTGTCAACGTTAAACCACAGAAAAGAAAATTTTGCAGGGAGCTACCAAATCAGGTCTCAGGGTGAAAAATAGTCTTTTTCTGTCAACACACTGATAGAACCACTGCAAGAAAAATATTGAAGGGGGGCAGATTTCTTTAAAGAATTCTGATTGTTAAGATGAAGGAGGAGGTACTTCCCTGGTGGTCCAGTGGTAAAGACTTGCACTTCCACGGCAGGGGGCCGGAGTTCGACACCTGGTCAGGGAACTAAGACCCCGCATTCCATGTAACCTGACCAATAAACAAATAAAATTAAATTTTTTAAAAAAGATGAAGGGGTAAAGTGAGCCAGCAGGATTTATTGGGAATATGGTATACTAATCCATCGGGAAGATCCCCTGGAGAAGGGAATGGCAGCCCACTCCAGTAGTCTTGCCTAGAGAATCCCATGGACAGAGAAGCCTGGCAGGTTACAGTCCACGGGATCACAAAGAGTCAGACACAGCTGAGCGACTAATACACATACACACACTCACACACACATGATATATTAATACCAGTAGGAACTGTTTACAGGCTCTAGATTTCTTAGAGCCCAGACTAGGTCTAAATATTATCCTAGGCTCAGAGATCATGTAAATGATCTCTATTTCCTATGCATAACAAAATGACTGGCTAGGAACTAGCTGAACTAGAGAAAGCACAAGCTATCTTAGTGGAAACATAGTCTGAGGGAAGAGACTACTCATCCATTCCAAACAGTACTACAGTTTGTAACAATTCTAAATTATAAACGCCTATATCCTTTAAGTCACTACAATTTAAGCTTTCTTTGTTTCAACAGTTAGCTTTTAACAAATACTCTCAGCAAGATAGATGTTCTTAAATATGCCTACATGCAAGTTTAGCTCCCAGGCAAGTTCACTGGTGTCATCAGGGAGTCAAGAAGGGTGGAAGTAGCAGAGCAATACTCCTAGAATGTAGGTGGAAGAGGAGGCCTGCAACTGGAAGGAGAGGGGGGTGAGGGGAGGGGACTCTGCTTCCTGCCAGTAACTGGGCTTGCAGCTCTGGAGGTCATAATGCTGACAGCTCTACGGTGCTTACTTTGACCAAGAATAATCCTAACTTGTATGTGTGTTAAGTCATTGCATCCTCATGAGATCCTTTGAAATAAGTATAGTTATTCTCCTCAATTTATACTGAAACAAGTCACAGAGAGGTTAAGTCAGTTGCCTAAAGTCACACAGCAGTAAGTGGTAGAGTTATGACCCAATCCTAGAAACTAGACTCTTACTCATTGTGCTATACTGCCAAGGTCCAGGGGGGAGATGGAGATTAAAATGTAATCTGTCTGCTTTGGCAGGAGACTTTGCCTAATAGAAGAAGGGGGAACCTTTTTCTATTAATAATTGGCTCTAAGAAACTTTTGATCTTCAAGGTTGCATCTGTCCAGAAAGGATGCTTCTTTCTATTCTCATTTAAGTGAGGTGTAGCCTGGCAGCACTGCCTCTCACTAGAACAGGCTGACTTAATGTGGCCGCAGGTACGTGTGGCATCTGCTGCTATGCGTGCTGGTATAGCTACAACTGTGATGACTTACTCCCACTCTTACTAATTACGGCTTTCGTGTTCTCCAGTCATCCACTTCCGTTCATGTGACCAGCCCAGCAGACGTGAACTACAAGAGCAGGAGCTCAGAGCCCTGGGCTGGCTGCTTTCCAGCATCTCTGTATAAAAAGCACAGAACTTTGTGCTGCCTGCCCTGCTGGGTGTAGCAGGAACAGGGCAGCTCTTTGGGGACAGTTGTGGACACGCAGACTAAAAGCAAGGCCACACTCAAAGTTAAAACTCCACTAGAGAAGGTTTTCACTTCTGTTGTTTTATAAGGAAAAAAAATAATCAAATGTTCTGACTGTTAAATCAATACATTTGAAGATACGTAGCATGAAATTAACCTTACCAACAATGAAATGTACTTCTATGCCATAGACAGGTGTGGGGTCAGGAGAGTCAGGCCAAGGTCATAGCTTGGACATCTCCTACTTTATGAATTTGATCAATTGACTCAACTCTCTGGATACACCTGTCAGTTCCTGACATGGAACTCCTACACCTGAGTGATGGAGTACAAGGAGCATCATTTGTTCTAATATTTGGTGTTTGACTCTGGTTCCTGACACAGAGAGCCTAAATCCCTGGGCATTTCCTGGGTGACAGAAGTGTCTTATGTTGTAATGAGGTGACTCTGGATGGGTTTCTAGAGAGATTCAGGATGGTCACTGGAAAAACTAAGCTGTGATTAGAGATTTGGAATTTTCAGCCCACCTCTATGCTCTGGGTTGGGGAGAGGGGCTGGAGACTGAGTTAATGATCAGTTCAGGTCTATGAGGTGAAACCTTCATAAAAATTCCTAAACTCTGGGGTGTGGAGAAATTCTGGGTTGGTGAACAGGAGGGTGTGCACTCTAGCTTCACAGGAACAAAATTTCTGCACTGTGGACTTTTCCAAACATCGCTCTACGAATCTCTTCATCTGGTTGTTCATCTCTATCTTTTATTATGTCCTCTAAGTGCATGGTAAGTCGCTGCAGTTGTATCCGACTCTTTGCGACCCTGTAGACAGTAGCCTGCCAGGCTCCTCTGTCCTTGGGATTCTCCAGGCAAGAATACTGGAGTGGGTTTCTGTGCCCTCCTCCACGGGCTCTTCCCAACCCAAGGGTCGAACCTGTGTCTCTTACGTCCCCTGCATTGGCAGGCAAGTTCTTTACTACTAGCACCACCTGGGAAGCCCTGTGTATACGCCTCTATAATGAACCAATAAATATAAACAAGTGTTTCCCTGAGTTCTGTGAATCACAGCAAATTATCAAACCTGAGGAGAGGATCATGGGAGCCCCCAGTCTGCAGCCACAGACATGTGAGTAACTTGGAGATTCACTACTACATATGATCGCTGTCTGAATTGGGGGGCAGGCCTGTGGGATTGAGCCCTTAACCTGTGCGGTCTTCCCTAACCCTGAGTAGTCAGTGTCAGAATGGAGTTACAGTTCACCCAGGTCATATCTGGAGAGTTGGAAAATTGATTGGTGTGGGTAAAATGCCCACATATTTGATGTCAGAAATGTGAGAAGAGTAAGAAACAGATTTTTCTTTGCTATCAAAAAGGGGAAGTAACTATGTCTCAAAAGGCTTTTACAAGAAACAAATGGAAACACTCCAATGGTCCAGTGGCTAAGACTCCATGCTCCCAATGCAGGGGGCCTGGGTTTGGTCCCTGGTCAAATCCTGCATACAGCAACTAAGAAACAAATGGGACAATATGTGTGAGAGTGCCTACAAGAGTGACTGGCACAGAAAGAGTGCTCTAGAGAGACCCCTGTTCCCCAAAAAGATGGGAGGGAGGACTAGGAGTTATTCTCCCAGTTGTTTTTTCTCTCTACTTGGGAGAGGAAAAATTGCTTTCAAGTAAAAGCTATCTCATAGTATATCTTGCAGCCCTCTACCCAAGGTCATTGTCCTTACACTTATCTTAACAGATAAGGTGTTTCAGGTTCTGAGAGGTTAAGTGGTTGGACCAAGGTCATAAAGCTTGGGAATAATTGATCCAAAATTAAATATCAGGTCATTTTGATAGCAAGGCTTATGCTGCTTCTCAACACAAAGAGGAAGAGGAAAGAGGAGGGGAAGGAGGGACACACATGAAGAGAGAATGGGGATTGAGAGACACCAGAAAGGGGAAAAGGGCAGGAGGCAGAGTCTTCTTTCTCCATTAGTCATGGGGACTGGGATCACGCGTATGCCCTGTCACCCCATTACTTGCCTCCATTAGGTTTCTAACTTTTTAGTAGTTATTCACTGTCTGAAATTAGCTTTCCCAGTTTGTGAGTTTTCCATTTTGGAAATTCCTTTTCCTTCCCCAGGTACCTGAGATATGCTGAGTAACAGCTGCCCAAAGATGACCACCTCGGCTTCCCTCGGTGGAAAAGAATCCGCATGCCAGTGCAGGAGACCCAGTTTCAATCCCTAGGTTGGGAAGATCCTCTGGAGAAGGAAATGGCAACCCACTCCAGTATTCTTGCCTGGGAAATCCCCTGGACAAAGGAGCCTGGCAGGCTACAGTCCATGAGGTTGAGAAGAGTTGGACATGACTTAGAGACTAAACAAAAACAAAGATGACCACATTCTAATCTCTGGAATCTGTGAACATGTTAACTTATTTGGAAATAAAAAATTGCAGAGGTAATTGTATTACAGATCCTGAGATGGGGAGAGTTTTCTAAATTATCTGGGTGGGCCTGATGAAATCACAAGTGTCCTTAGGAAGAAGCTGCAAGGACAGAGCAGGGGCCAGAGAGGAGAGAAGATGCTCTGATGCTGTCCTTGAAGACGGATGGAAGGGGCTGTCACCCAAGGAATGGAATCAGACTCTTGAAGAAGGAAAAGGCAAGGAAACAGATTCTCCACTAAAATTTCCAGGAGGAATCAGCCCTGTGGCATTATGACTTTAACCCATTTCAGACTTCTGACCTCCAGAACTATAAAAGCATAACTTGTGTTTCCCACAATCATTGTTTCAGCAGCAGCAGGAAACTAACACAGGACCTCATCCCCACCCATTGTGCATTTTTACCTCTGCAGTTTGGTACTCTCAGGCCTTAGTCTGAATCATAAAATTAGTAATATCCACGTGCACAGTGCTTCAAGATTTGCAGACAATTCAGTAACACTTGAGTGCTTCTCCTGTGCCAGGCACATGTAAAGCTCTTTGTGTGTGGACCATTGGGCCCCACAAATATCCTATTTCTTGTCCACAGCATCCTGAGCCAAAATTCAAACCCACATGTATCCAACCTCACAACCTATACTCTAACTAGAACTCCCACCAGCCTCTCTACTTCATGTTATATATTCAATACCTCACTTGATCTTTGTGCAAAGCCTTTAAGGAGGGCATCTTTTTAATCATGCTTCATTTATAGATGAGGAAGTCAAGAGTCAGAGAGTTTGAGTGACTTTACCAAGATCGTTTATCCAGGGAGAGTCAAAGCTGGCCCTCAAACAGATCAATTGCTTCCTTCTCTCTGACCCGTTCAGGAAGAAAAAAATTCTCCTCCCATGAAGCCCACAGGCCTTTGTATCAATAAATACCTCTATCATCACAATGCATTCCAATTATGTATTTATGTAATGGGAAGATTTAGGATGCCAAACCCTTGTGGTTCTGTGTTTCACTGACATCAGAATTAAAGAGGCACAAGCAGCCAAAAACATTCAAAAAAGGAAGTCTTTATTATTTAACTTACCTCTCAAAAATAAAGGAGGGGGTCCCATTCAAAATCTTGTTACACTTTTACATCTCCTCCCTCTAACTTTCACACACACACACGCACGCACGCACACACACAGCCCTCTCTGCCCCCACCTCCCAGTTCTCTTACCCCATAACCTCTCAGCCATCACCCACCTCCTGCGCCTCTCCTCTCCCAAGCCCAAGAGCCATTTTCCTTTCATTTCTCATCTCCCCTCACTGAATTCCTTACTATTAGACCACTTAGCCTCTCCTGTAATTCTATCAGCTATATTTACTTTTTATTATTATTTTCAATATTTATTTATTTTATTTGGCTGCACCAGGTCTTTAGCTGTAGCATGAACATTCTTAGTTGCAGTATGTGGAATCTAGTTCCTTGAATAGCGATCAAGCCAGGCCCCCTACATTGAGAGAACAGAGTCTTAGCCATTGGACTATCAGGGAAGTCCCCTGTTAGCTCCTTTTAACTTTGCATCCCAGTCTTTTGCCTCACCTCAAAGAGTGTTTCATACGCGAAGAAGCCCACTTGTGAGCAACCCAATAAAGCAGTCTCTTCATCTAGAGCAGAGTTGGGGGTGGGCAAGGGGCAGCCTGGAGAGACTGCCACTCAACCTTACACCCTGCCACACTAGTTGTGACAGTAAACTATCTTGTAGGTACCACTTTTGCTCCAGATGCTGTCCTGGTCAGCTTATCTATGTTATTTCCAATCCTCCCAATATCCCTGAGTAGTTGCTATTTCATTGGAAGAAACCAAATCAGAGATTGTGTGATTCCCCAAGGTTCCCCCGGACTCCCCACAATGCCCTCTCCCTTGCCCCATCCCACATTAACTCCCACCAAGACTTCTACTTAATTCTGAGTTCCTCAAGGTCAGCTACTATTTCTTACTCATCATTCACTTCACGAGCTGGGCACATCAAGAGTATCTGATGCGGTGCTCTCATGACACCTTCAGTACAATTCTAAAAAGTCACCCCTGGCATTATCTCACCCCCACCCACAAAACCAATACTTTTCCTCGCCCTCCCTTAGTAAAGCCACAAAGTTTATACCTACCCTCAGGCCTAGGGCCGGGTGAAATTTTGCATAAAACTAGTCCAGTCCTCTTACTTTACCTATGAGGAAACAGCCCAGGGAGATGATTCACCTGGTCAATGACCTTGCCCGGCACTTTTTTCATGAGATTACGGGGTTTCTCCTTGCTGAAGGGAAGTTGTAAACAGAAAGCAGGAATTTGGCACTGGAACTCTTCTGGTGGTTTTCTTGGTGTCAACACGGACCTGTTCCCAGCAAGCTATACAGCAAACAGGTTATCTTTTATATAATTTTCCAGGAAGTTTTATGCTCTATCACTGAGCTCAGAATGGGTTGAACCAAAATTCTCCTTCAGTTCTGGGAAAGCCATTTGACCTCCTAAAGGTTTTATTTATTTTCCCTTCCACCAAAAAGAGAAAAAAAACACTAGTCTAAGAAGAAAGAAGGAGACTTGGTGGAGTTCTTATCCAGACTCTGATATTTCATCTCGGGTAATTTCCCAAATGTCTGACAGCTGACGTTGACTCGGGGGCTCCCTGATGGCTTTCACAAACTGCACAGCAGTCTATTCATGTTCTGATGACTCTTCTGACCATGTCTGGACCCTCCTCCTCATTTTGCCTCAGGTACTTCCCTTAATGGAAGCTGAAGAGGATAGAAGTATACAGCTCTTTCCCTTAACTGTGTGAACCAAGTAGTCAGAAGGTCTGCTCCATGCTGTCATTCAGGGCCTGTGGCCTTGGCCTCACCCACATGGTCGAAGCTGGACCTCCACTGGTTCAAATCAAGGAAGAGGCACGTAAGAGGCACACCCAGTGTCTTAGGGTCCACTCACATTCTACTGGTGAGAATGTAGTCACAGGACCATATCTAATTACAGGAAGGCTGGGGAATACAGAAGGAATGAGCAGTCACACACCCAGGTACCACTTAATTACCCTGGAAGGAGAGAGAACTGATCTGACAGGAGAGGGGCTGGCTCTACTATGTGCTTAGACCTGGAAAACTTAAAACGGCTTTGCAGGCATCTTATGAGACATCATTATTTTCATGTTAGAATTGAGGGCGCTTGAACTCAGAGTAGTAAAGTAATTAGGTCACAGCCAAGTTGAATGTGGAACTGAATCTGAAGTCATTTTAAAGCTTGCTTTCCTTCTTTTTTCCCCCAGCTTCAGTGAGATATAATACATTGTGAAAGGATTCCTTCTGACGAGTTAATTAACACATCCATCACTTCACATGTTTACCTTTTTTCAGTGGGAGGTGGGTGAGGACATTTAGGTTCTACTCTCTCAGCAAATTTTAACCATAAGTGTTTCCCTGGTGGCTCAACAGTAAAGAATCTGCCTGCCAATGCACCATGTTATACACTAGTTCCTCATACCTTAGTCTTCTTAGAGCTGAAAATGTGTAACCTTTTACCAACTTCTCCCTATTTCCCCCACCCCCAAACCATGGCAACTACCATCCTACTTTTTCTGAGTTCAATTCTTTCTTTTAATTTCCTAGATAAGTGATATCAGAGGTATTTGTCTTTTTCTGCCTAGCTTATTTCACTTAGCATAACACCCTCCATGTTATTACAAATTACGGGATTTCCTCCTTTATCTTAAACATGTCATACTCTTTACATTCCTTTCTCTCCTTGCTAAGTAAGAGTCTTCAGTTAATACATCTTGTATAGTACAGCCACTATGGAAAACAGTGTGGAGGTTCCTTAAAAAACTGCAAATAGACCTGCCATATGACCCAGCAATCCCATTGCTGGGCATACACACCGAGGAAACCAGAATTGAAAGAGGCACGTGTACCCCAATGTTCATCGCCGCATTGTTTACAATAGCCAGGACATGGAAGCAACCTAGATGTCCATCAACTGATGAATGGATAAGAAAGCTGTGGTACATATACACAATGGAATATTACTCAGCATTAAAAAAAAATTCATTTGAATCAGTTCTACTCAGGTGGACAGAACTGGAGCCTATTATCCAGAGTGATGTAAGCCAGAAGGGAAAACAACAATACAGTATACTAATGCATATATATGGAATTTAGAAAGACGGTAAGGAGAACCCAGCATGCGAGACAGCAAAAGGAATGCAGATGTATAGAACAGACTCGTGGACTCTGTGGATGAGGGCAAGGGTGGGATGATATGGGAGAATGGCATTGAAACGTGTTAATTATCATATGTGTAATAAATCGCCAGCCCAGGAATGATGCTCGGGGCTGGTGCATCGAGATTTCCCCGGGGGGAGGGAGGAGGGAGGGGGGTTCTGGAGGGGGAGCATATGTAAACCCATGGCGATATCATGTCATTGTATGGCAAAACTAATAAAAAGAAAAAAGAAAAAAAAGAAAGTCTCTTTTAGTTTGGAGTGGTTTTTCTTATTTTCCCTTTTCGTAAGCCTACAATCTACAAAATGTTTGCCTATATTGATTTTTGCTTTTATTCTAGCTCAAATATCACTTATTTGAATATCCTTACGTTCATTTTTCTTGCATTTGGTCACCTTTACTACTTCAAATTATCACAAATTATCATAATTCAAACATTGTTTTTCTGTTCTATTCCCTCTCTACATTAATATCGTTGTTTTTGTTGTTTTTCCTTACCTTATCTTTCTTCTAACAATTCATTCCTGTGGGGATAGGCTAACTCAGACCAAAGGTATTTCTACCTTGATTGAAATCAGTCAATAAAGTCCATGGAAAAATAAAAATGTTACCTTGAGTTTCCAAAATACGTTTGTCTACTAAATATCAAGATACTATATTAGATAACCTGGAGTCACATTATCGACTTTTTTATGAGTTCAGTATACAAAATAAAATGTCATTCAGTAGGGTCATTAAAATCACACATTGGTTTACTGGAAATAGCTAAATTCTAAGCAATGACATCATTGTATAAGAATGAAAGGTAAGAAAGGTGAACTTGAAAATTTAGGGGCTGACTTGATAAGCAGCAATTTTATCTCCTGGTTTTCACTGTGGATGCTCTCAAAATATTTGGGCTTTAATCTGGAGCAATGTTTATATAAATTAGTTAGATTAATAAAAAGAAAACCAATTAGATTTCTATTTTACTAATTTCAAGAGAACAGTTTAACTAATGAAAGAAAATTTAAATCATTTCCCTGCTACAAGTAGATTCATGCAGACATTGTCCTAAAACTTCAACTGTTTAGTCAAAAAAAAAAAAGAAATTGAATACTATTTAATCCCCCAATATAACAAATATTTTCTTACATTTCTTGAGTTTTAATAAGATAAGATATAGATTGTGCTTTTTGTTTAACAAATAAAGTAACAAAAGTGACAACAGATTAATGATACAGCTATCCCTTAGCAAACTAGGAATGATTCTAGGACCTCAAAAGTTATCAAAATCAATGGATGCTCAAGTCCCTTATATAAAGCGGTATAGTATTTACATATAATCTACACACATCCACTCATGTACTTTTAATCATCTCTAGATTGCTTTATAATACCTAATACAATGTAAATGCTATGTAAATAGTACTTATACAATATAATTACCATGTAAATGTTATGCAAATAGTTGCCAGAGTGACAAATTCAAGTTTTGCTTGTTGGAATTCTCTGAAATTTTTTTCAAATGTCAGTTGATCCATAGTTGGTTGGACCTGTGGATGTGGAACCTGCAGATAATGAAGGTCTACAATACATATCGAAGTATCAGTTATGAACTCCACAGCCATAGGCAGTGTAAAATCCAACTATACCAGTCAGGGGAGGTTCACTGTTATAACAATCAGCTCCGGCCTATCAGTGCTTGACACAAAAAGTCTATTTTCACTCATGAGCTAGTTCAATAGAGGTGTTCCTGGTCAGGCAGCCATCTTGTATGATTCTCTTTCAAGCAGTTACTCAGGACTCAGGCTCCTTGGAACTTGTGTCTCCACCACCACACCACCTAGGGCATTAGAATCCTCTGATTTCCCGCTTCTCAGACTGCAAGAAACTGAGGGAGGGGGGAATTGTGGAGGAGGTGAGTTACCAGACCCATTCCTGAGGGCCAGACTGAGCCTGGAGACAAAGGAAATAGAGGGAGCTAAACACATGGCCCTGGTGGCTCGGATGGTAGAGAATCTGCTTGCAATGCAGGAAACTGCCTGCAATGCAGGAGACCTGGAGTCCATCCTGGATCAGGAAGATACTCCAGAGCAAGAAAAGGCAACCCACTCCAGTGTACTTACCTGAGAAATCCCCATGGACAGAGGAGCTTAGTGGGCTACAGTCCACGGGGTAGCAAGAGTTGGACACGACTGAACGACTAACACAAACACACAGCAGTCACTTCCAATCAAGTCACAATAAACAACAACTGATTTTTTTTTTGGGGGGGGTCTAATTTTGACTTTATTTTACACTTTCAAAAGAGAAAAAGGGAGTGAGAAATCGTAATGTCTTCAACTTTGGGGCTCAGCACATACAACAGACTCCTTGGACAAAGGTTCATCCAGATTGTTGAAAGTTTTGATGCAGAGGGAAGACTAGGGGAACCCACCCCACCCCACCCCGCCCCCACAGAGAGAAGTCTACAGTTACTCTATCATGGTGCTCTAGCTAAAGCCCAGGTTTCAAACTACAGAGTTTCAACTTAACATCTAAAATGTTAAGTTTTAGCATTTCAGTAAGATATAAACTCAGAGAGCTCATCTCAGAAGTAAAATTAAGCTGTCACTACGCCCCACTTTCAGGCTTAGGCACACATGTAGGGTGGCAGTGGTATGGGGGTAACAGTACTGTAGTGTCACTGCTGATAACACAAACCAGGACATCAGAGGAGTTCCTACCATTGATGCATCAGTAGCAGTTCCAAACAGAGCTAATCAAATAACCCTTAAAAGTCAAGATAATGCTGATAAACAGAAAATAATGAGGACCAAACAGATAGGATTCACTGACATGATATTATCTTTCTGACGAAAATTAGGAGGATTTGAGAAGGGAAAGGCAAAGGAGAAAAGGAAAAATATATCTATTTGAATTCAGTTTCAAAGAATAGCAGGGAGAGATAAGAAAGCCTTCCTCAGAGATCAGTGCAAAGAAATAGAGGAAAACAATAGAATGCGAAAGACTAGAGATCTCTTCAAGAAAATTAGAGATACCAAGGGAACATTCATTGCAAAAATGGGCACAATAAAGAACAGAAATGGTATGGACCTAACAGAAGTAGAAGATACTAAGAAGAGGTGGCAAGAATACACCGAAGAACTATACAAAAAAGATCTTCACGATCACCATCCTAGAGACAGACATTCTGGAATGTGAAGTCAAGTAGGCCTTAGGAAGCATCACTATGAACAAAGCTAGTGGAGGTGATGAAATTCCAGTTGAGTTATTTCAAATTCTAAAAGATGATGCTGTGAAAGTGCTGCACTCAATATGCCAGCAAATTTGGAAAACTCAGCAGTAGCCACGGGACTGGAAAAGATCAGTTTTCATTCCAATCCCAAAGAAAGGCAATGCCAAAGAGTGCTCAAACTACCACACAATTTCACTCATCTCATACACTAATAAAGTAATGCTCAAAATTCTTCAAGCCAGGCTTCAGCAATACATGAATTATGAACTTCCAGATGTTCAAGCCAGATTTAGAAAAGGCAGAGGAATCAGAGAGCAAATTGCCAACATCCATGGGATCATTGAAAAAGCAAGAGAGTTTCAGAAAATTATCTACTTCTGCTTTATTGACTATGCAAAAGCCTTTGACTGTGTGGACCATAGCAAACTCTGGAAAATTCTTAAAGAGATGGAAATATCAGACTACCTGACCTGCCCCTTGAGAAATCTGTATGCAGATCAGGAAGCAATAGTTAGAACTGGGCATTGAATAACAGACTGGTTCCAAATAGGGAAAGGATATGTCAAGGCTGTATATTGTCACCCTGCTTATTTAACTTCTATGCAGAGTACATCATGAGAAGCGCTGGGTTGGATGAAGCACAAGCTGGAATCAAGATTGCCAGGGGAACTATCAATAACCTCAGATATGCAGATGATACCACCCTTATGGCAGAAATCAAAGAACTAAGGAGCCTCTTGATGAAAGTGAAAGAGGAGAATGAAAAAGTTGGTTAAAGCTCAACATTCAGAAAACTAAGATAATGGCATCTGATCCCATCACTTCTTGGCAATTAGATGGGGAAAGAGTGGAAACAGTGGCAGACTTTATTTTCTTGGGCTCCAAAATCACTGCAGATGGTGACTGCAGCCATGAAATAAAAAGACACTCGCTCTTTGGAAGAAAAGTTATGACCAACCTAGACAGTGTGTTAAAAAGCAAAGACATTACTTTGCCAACAAAGGTCCGTCTAGTTAAGGCTATGGTTTTTCCAGTAGTCATGTATGGATGTGAGAGTTGGACTATAAAGAAAGCTGAGTGGTGAAGAATTGATGCTTTTGAACTGTAGTGTTGGAGAAGTCTCTTGAGATTCCCTTGGACTGCAAAGAGATCAAACCAGTCCATCCTAAAGGAGATCAGTCCTGAATGTTCATTGGAAGGACTGAAGGTGAAACTCCAGTACTTTGGCCACCTGATGTGAAGAGCTGACTCACTGGAAAAGACCCTGATGCTGGGAAAGATTGAAGGCGGGAGGAGAAAGGGATGACAGAGGATGAAATGGTTGGATGGCATCACCGACTTGATGATGCCATCGAGTCGGTGATCCACCAGGAGCTGGTGATGGACAGGGATGCCTGGCTTGCTGCAGTCCATGGGGTCGCAAAGAGTTGGACATGATTGAGTGGCTAAACTGAACTGAACTGTCGTATGTATTCCTGGATGGAATTTGGATAAACAAGTACAGTGACTGCAACCAAGGTGTTCAGGGAAAACCAAAGATCTGGTAACAGGAGAATGGGAAGATCCTGGTCACATGTTGCTTGTATGGTCCGTGCACACCTATTGCCCAGATAAGGACCACGAGAATAGACATTGTGATGGCAATGCACATGTGGGCATCGTCCATGAGCTCAGTCACCTCCAAGTTCAGAACTTGAAAAGTGATACTGATCTGTATTAGCCAAGGAGCTCAACAGAACCAGCAGTACTACAGCACTGAAGATCAGGTACCAGGTGCCCAGCAGGATGGTGCCAGCCAGGATATGGCAGCACAGGCAGCAGCTGTTGGAGTAGAATGGCATCCAGGGGGCCACCATCTTCATCACTCAGGCTGCCCACACAGTGGTACACCGGGCTACTGCTGGCTCCTCGGCCACTCCGGTTCCCTCTCCCCGCCCCACTCACCACCCAGGAGAGCTCCTAGCTGCTGTCTCTGACAGACCACACAGCTGATTTTTGAAGTGTTCCCATACATACCACTTTTATAGGGGAAGAGCCCTGGAAATGCAAATAATGACAAAGTACACCAGAATGTCCATTCTATTATTTGTACCTGAAATTAAAAGAAATACCAAATTAAAGTCAACTCTTTCAAAATGGAGTCCAAAACCCATAACCATAACTACTGGTGTCTGTCTAGTAGTAAATTTAGCCAAGGTAAACAGAGGTAACCAAGGGTACCGTCTGAGAAGTGAGCTTCCCTTTGCAAGGAAACCCATGGTGGGCACCCTTTTAAGATGATCTTCTAGACTGCTATTCCATGGAAGATATCATTGCCATGATAAGGGTTATTTTATATGGCATACAAAAAGGATTCTGTAGCTGTGATTAAAGTCTCTAGTTGATTTTGTTACTTAAAAGGGAGGTGCTCTTGAATGGACCTAAACTAATCAAAGGAAACTGTTCTAGAAAAAGTCTAGAGTCAGAGACAGAAGTCAGAGAGATCCAATACAGCAGAAGACACTCTCTGTTGGCCACGAAGAAGCAAACTGCAGTGTTGTTTTGAAGAACTCAGACCCCTTTATAAATGTAGATAATCCCTATACTGTTTACAACAAAAAAAAAATGTAGATTTCCAATTTAACTGTTTTATATAGTAAACGGTTCAACTAGCAATTTTATGCTGCATAGGGTGACCCCATAACATCTGTATGTTTGGGAACGTGTCCTATATAGCACACTGCTCATACTGTGACTTCTCTAATGGTTTTGACATCAGCCTAGCTACATAGCAAAGAAAATTCCACAACTAGGCTTTTGTAGTTTGCCAGCATAAATATATAAATGCCAGCATTCCTTCTACAAAGTATTCTCAAGCATGCAGAAGCCATTTAACATTGAGCCTTTTGAAATATCAAAGCCATAATGATCTTTTAAATTCACGACTGTGATCATGTCAAGTGACATGCTTAAATAAGCATGACGTTTAAAATAAAATAACCAGCAAGATACCATTGTCTAAAGGGTGAGTCCAGTCAGTGCCCTGACAATCGAGCCCCTGCTTCCCTGTCTGTGTTCATTTCCAGTTACTCTCCTTATGCAGGCTTCCCAATCTTGTTCTAAATACAAGTTGTTACTCCTTGCCTGCGTGCCATAGGCATCGTGACTTTTTCTTTTATCCTTGGACTAACGTTTATTTATGCTGGAAGGTTTATTTCAACTGACGTCTCCTATTACATTCATTGTTCACTCCTACTATTTGGCTCTTGGGACTTCCCTGTTGGCTCAACAGTAAAGAACCTGCCTGCCAGTGCAGGAGACATGAGTTTTATCACTGGTCAGGAAGATCCCTTGGAGAAGGAAACGGATACCCCACTCCAGTATTCTTGCCTGGGAAATCCCAAAAGAGTCAGACAGGACTGAGTGACTAAACCATCACCACCACTACAAAAGTATGGTTAGTGAGTGCTCTGAGCAGTCTGCTAGTATATTATAAATACACACACCTACTCAGAGCTTCCTGGGTAGTTCAGCTGGTGAAGAATCTGCCTGCAATGCAGGAGACCCTGGTTTGATTCCTGGGTCAGGAAGTTCTCCTGGAGAAGGGAATGGCTACCCACTCCATTATTCTTGCCTGGAGAATTCCACGGACGGAGGAACCTGGCAGGCTACAGTCCATGGGGTCACCAAGAGTTGGACATGACTGAGAGACTTTCACACACTCAATCAGTTCCTGATTTTAGAATGCTAGAATTCAGAAAAAGAAGGCTACTTCATTACAGTTTAAAATTTTTTTGCATTTCACTTATTTTATTATTATTATTTATTGAAGGCTTCCCTGGTGGTTTAGAAGGTAAAGAATCTGCCTGCAAAGCAAGAGACCTGGTTTTGATCCCTGGGTTGAGATTTTAGAATGCTAGAATTCAGAAAAAGAAGGCCACTTGACTACAGTTTTGCTTTTTTTTTAAAAAATTTTACATATTCTACTACTATGATTAGTTTATTTACTTTGGCTGAGCTGGATTTTTGTTACAGTGGGAGGAGGGCTCTTGATTTTGGCTCATGGGCTTTCTCTAGTTGCAGCTCAGGCTTAGTTGCCCCTCGGCATGTGTGATCTTAATTCCCCAACCAGGGATCAAACCCACATCCCCTGCACTGGAGGGCAGATTCTTAACCAGTGGACCACCAGGGAATTCCCTACAGTTTTGCTTTATATCTTATTTTCTATTTGTTACATAGTCCACAGGGCTAATGGCACGGGAACCACAGCAAGACTGCCTGGGTTAAAACTCCATCTCTTCTGTTTATCACCCCAACTCCCTCTTTCCTTCACTTTCCATGGCTATATAATGGGGATAATAATAGCGCCCATCTCATTAAGCTATGGGGGTTAAATGAGTTTTATTTGCTCCAAAGAGGATGTAAGGATATAAGATGGAGTGTGTGTGTGTGCATATTACTCTCCAGTGAGCTTGCATGCTCCCTTGGGGCAGCGGCCATGCCCTGTGTCTCTGGTTATTTCTGTAGTGGCCAGCACAGTGCCATGTATGTGAGCTCTTACTGAATACACACCATGCCGATACCTCTCCATCTATTCCCATGATGTTGAGCCTTGTGCTTGGCTCAGTAACACCTGTGTGGTTGTTGGTTGGCCTGTAACTGCTACTGGCAGTCATGCCCTCAACCCAGGAGGGAGAGTCACTGACCCACACAACAAGGTTTCAACAATATGAGTCACCATCCTGCCCGCAGATTGGGTGAGCAGTGATGACTGGTTCTGCCAAGACAGGAAAGAGTGGGCTCACAATAGCAATTCAAAATAACCCACTATTCTCAGGACTTTCTTGCTGGTAAGACTCTGGGCTCCCAATGCAAGGGATTCAATCCCTGGTCAAGGAACTAGATCCCACGTACCACAATTAAGAGTTCTTACATCACAACTAAACAATAATAAAGTAAAATAAAATAATTTATTATTCTCAATGACCAAAAGTTAGAATTACAATGATGTACATAGCTTGTAATGAAAATCATGACTGGTGTCCATTTGAAAATGTTTCTTACATTTAAAAATATGTGAAGATCGACGAGCCTGAATGAATACAAATAATAGACTTAACAGTTACTGGTGCCAGAAAAGAGAAAGCTGCCCATTCTCCCCTTTCTCAGAGGATATCCCATGGCAGGTTAATGATGAACTAAAGCCTCACAGAAACCTTATTAGAGGATTTAGGTGTGGAGGACGGTTGTTTCAAGTCTTGGCAGAATGCATACTCGTTCTTCATGACTTTCGTTCTTTAGCTTTCTAGAGCGTGGTATTTACACTATCTATTGGGTCCACAAGAACTGCTTGCCTCCACCATGGCCCCGCCAGTGGAAAAGCGTATCTTGGACAAGGGAAGAGTCTGTGCTCTGCAAGTGTGGTGCTATCACTTGGGAAGGAAAGACCAGTCAGGCTGAGCCAAAACACAACTCTGCATTGGGGGGCCTTCCTGGTGGTCCAGTGGCTAAGATTCTGAGATACTAATGCAGGGGGCCCAGGTTCCATTCCTGGTCTGGGAACTAGATTCCACACATTGCAACTGAAAGATCCTGTATGCCTTAGCTGAGACCCAGAGCAGCCAAATAAATACATACTTAAAAAGAAAACACAACTCTGCACTGACGCTCACACATTTAGACACTGATATAAATGAGCTCGACAGCTTTATGGTCCCTCCCATATATGCTCAGCAGCCCTTCCATTCTTGGATTATCCTGCGGGCTTTTATTTTCTACTGAAAGAAAAAAATAGTAACTTCAGTCCCCTCACCGTTTCCGTCTAGATGGGTTTTAAGGTGATGAGCTTTTGCTCCTCCCTTAATTTTGTGGCAGTTCATGGGGAGAATAAGTAAAAAGAGGAAACAAAGGCAAAGAAGGATATAAAAATAAATGACCTGCTTTTTCCTCTGTCCCTTTTCTCCATGGCATCTGGAAACTTCCTTTGTAGGTTCTTTGATGGGTCCTTCTGGATTTTCAAAGCTGTCCAGGCTGAGACAAGGGGAAGGGCAGAAAGAAGCTGGGCTGGAAATCACAGCAGTGTCCTGGGGAGGGAGTGCCCTGCAAGTGTCCATTGATCTTCATTGCTGTATTAGACAAATAGACTTCTCGACCTCAGACAAAACTTAGCTCAACAAAGCTTTGTTTGGGAGGATGCTTTATATACAGTTCTTTATCCTTTTTACATCTTACCTGCAGCTCCTGAGTAGCTATGCCAAGATGAAAAGATTTTGGAAGCATAGAGAAAGGGCATCTTGGCTCCACATCCTAAAGGTTCAGGAAAAAATTCTGAGAACATGAAACACATTTGCATACCAGCTGAACAGCAGTTGGTAGCTAAACTGGTTGAGTTTCTACATACTTTTTAAAATGCAGTATTACTAATCTCTCTTATCAAATACTCAGCACAAGAAATTTAAACCAAATTCCCCCATTGCACAAAGTAGTCTCTCTTAGAGATCAATTGAGCTTGGGAAAATACAGAATTCTTACCTTTTTGGCTGCACAAATACTGTATGGTTAGCAAAAACTAGGACTATACACAAAGAAGTCACAATGCTGATAACCCAAACAAGAGGCAGAGAGCAAAGGTGTTCTGGGAATAATCTTATAATGCAACCCATTTTGATTCATGAGTTGATTCATTTGTCCCTAAATCTAGTTGGATTGCTTGATTTCCTCCCCCCACCCCATACTGTCACCCTATTGGAAATAACCATGTGGGAAGACTTTTGCTGTCTTAACGTCAAAGATGGCAGATCCCTGGGACTTGAAGCTGACCCTAGGGTGGGGTGAGCTTCTAGAAACCACTTGTTAGCTCTTGTAACAGGTTCTGTCTTTAGGCTACTAAGCTCTTGAGGGGGAAAAAAGTCAAATAAGCACGGTCAGCGGACTTTTATAATTTGATTATTTTTAAGTTACTTTTTTTCCTGATTAGAAAAGTACTGTGGCTTCATTGCAGAAAAATTAGACAGTAAAGATGAGAAAAAAGAGAAGGGTTTTTTCATAATTCCATTTTCAAAAATAAATTCTGTCAACTTTCTCACATGCCTGATATCCATTTGAATCAGTTTTTAAATGTAAATAAGGTAAAGTAGCAAGTGCTTCAAGGTTTAATTCTAATATCACCTAATACAGAGGAAAAACTTGTAAACTATCCCTGTATGTGCTCAGTTGCTCAGTCAAGCCTGACTCTTTGCAACCCCATGGACTGTAGTCTGCCAGGCTTCTCTGTCCATGAGATTTCCCACGCAAGACTACTGGAGCTGGTTGCCATTTCCATCTCCAGAGGATTTTCACAACCCAGGGATCGAATCTGCATCTCTTGCATTGGCAGGCAGATTCTTTACCACTGAGCCACCAAGGAAGCCCTAACTATCCCTGTATTATCCTCAAATTACTTACAAGGTACGGTATACATAGTTTTATGTTCACAACCATGTAAAGTGCTTGCTATGCACACAAAAGTTTGAGAACTACTTAGCTAGACTGAAAAAAAAAAAGAAAAAGCAATGTCTTAAAATAACCTAGGGAGGAGGGTGGAGAATTCTAAAATTGTTCTGTTGCTGGCTGTTATCCACTCTGTTGTGCTTTAATATTAAGCAACTGTAACCTGGATACATATTAATAGGCTGGTTTATTGTGTAGATTAAAGATGATAAAGAAGCCACACCTTGCTGGACATTAAATTCTAACTTGGTGCTAAAGATGCACATATGATGCCCACCCCCTCACTTCCTCTCACTCCCTGGATATGAAAAAAAAACAAAACAACTCAGATCACATATGTTGTTTTGAGTCCACTTCTTCCATTTAGCAAGCTATTTTCAGCATTTTCCCAAGATAGTCAAATGCTATTCTAAAACAAATTCTATTTATGGTTAGTGTCCAAAGTTTGTTTTAATATGATTATATTTCAGTTCCTGGTCATGGAGAGATGTAACTCAAGTATTGGGTCAGCCAAAAAGTTCATTCGGGTGTTTCCATAAGATATTATGGAAAATAATATCCAATATGTGAATAATATATCCATACGGAATTTCCAATATGGAAATAACAACCCAATATGTGAACTTCACAAATAATTAGCACCACAGATGTTTAGTGTGGGTCTTTGAACCTGAGAATCCAAAGGGACTGCATGGTGCTCTGGGAGGAACGGAAAAAGTGAGGCTGCAGGGTCTCTATGCTGGAGGAATGATCTCTTAGAAGCAAAGGAGGAGACATCTCAACCTCAGGAACAGGACAAATGCTTTTCCTGTTGATTTCTTACCACCTTCCATTTTCTAGTCATTTATTCCTTATGTTATTTCTCCCTGAAAGCGATTTTGCAGCTTTTAGGTGTATGTGAGCATGCTAAGTCACTTCAGTCCTGTCCGACTCTGTACAGCCCCATGGACTATAGCCCGCCAGGCTCCTCTGTCCATGGGATTCTCCAGGCCAGAATACTGGAGTGGGTTGCCATGCTCTCTCCCACGGCATTTTCTCCACCCAGGGATCAAACCTGCATCTCTTAAGTCTCACGCATTGGCAGGTAGATTCTTTACCACCAGCACCACCTGGGATAGGGCAACAGCTAGACACCAATAGGCTACCTGACGCTGGACTATAGTGGGGAAAATCTGAAGGCAATGAAACGAGACAGTGATGGAAGTTTCAAGACTGGTGTGGAAGACATTAGCAGTGGAGTTGAAGAAGAGACTGTGTGAAAGTAGCAAATTTGACGACCGTAGAGAAGAATAACTAGTAGGTTATTCTGGGGTTTAACTAGAGGTCAACATAACCAGACATAAGCCATGAGATCCAGTTGTGACTGTCTACCCCTCAGATTCACAGCTTGGGGAGGCCCAAAGCTCTTACCATATTTCATTTCCACTCGCCCTAGAGGTCAGCTCTAGGCCCTCCAACTTTCCCACAAACTCTTCTGCTCACATCAGATCATTTTCCAATATGAAACTCATCACCTTCTTTCATTTCTTAAACTAGCTTGCACACAGCCAATATTTATGAGTATAATAGCTGTAGCAGATCATGTAGGCTGGCTAACCCAGAACCAGGCTTTCTCCCTTGGCTGCCTCTATTAACGAAGATGTTGCTGCTGTGCTGTGTCCTCAGTTGTCTCCGACTCTTTGCCACCCCATGGACTTTAGCCCACCAGGCTCCTCTGTCTACGGGAGTCTCCAGGTAAGAATACTGGAGTGTTGCCATTTCCTTCTCCAGAGGATATTCCCAACCCAGAGATCAAACCTGTCTCTTGCGTGTGTGTGTGTGTGTCTCCTGCCTTGGCAGGTGGATTCTTTACCACTGTGACACCCGGGAGGTCCATTAAAGAGGATACAAAAGCTAATCAGAGACTTCCTGGCAGTTCACTGGTTAAGACTCCAAACTTCCAATGCAAGGAGTGTGGCTTCCATCCCTGGTAAGGAAACTAAGATCCCATATGCTTCAGAGCCAAAAATAAAATAAAAAAACAAATAATTTGTGTGCTACACCCAAAGTATAAAAGGAAGCTGCAATTACCCCCCAGATCAGAAAAAAAAAAAAAAAAAAGCTTATTATTTCCTGTGGCCCCTTGAGTTCAGGGAGACCATGTGATGTAAGTGGAAACTTGCTGAGGGTGTTTCTGGGAGTTGACTTTTTTTAAAAAAGAATATACCCATCACTGGTAGTCTTTCCCTTTTTGCTCTTCTTGCCTTGAATATGCATTTAATATGTGAGCACATGGCAGCTCTCTGAGACGGTAATGTGGCAAGGATGAGCATAAGAGCCAGCAAAATAAGGATGGCAAAGTGGAAATATAGAAAATGCCTAGGGAGCCTTCCCTGATGGCTCAGTGACAAAGAACTTTCCTTCCAAAGTAAGAGACAGGGTTCAATCCCTGATCTGGGAAGATACCACTTGCCTCAGAGCAACTAAGCCTGTGCACCACAGCTATTGAGCCTGTGCTCAATAGCTCAGTCACGTCTAGGCTACTGAGCCCATGTGCCCTAGAGCCCAGCTCTGCAACAAGAGAAGCCACTGCAATGAAAAGCCTGTGCCCTGCAACTAGAAAAAAGCCCATATAGCAATGATGACCCAGCACAGCCAAAAATAAATTAGAATTTTAAAACATTAAAAAAAATATAGCTGGGAGAGGAGAAACTAAGATGGCGGAGGAATAGGACGGGGAGAACACTCTCTCCCCAACAAATATACCAAAAGAACTTTTAAAGGCCGAGCAAACTCCAAAAAACAGGAACTGAATGCTGGCAGAGGACATTGGGCATCTGGAGAGGCGACCCATTGCCGACGTGAGGAGTAACAGTGAGGAAACCTAGACTCACCCACCAGAAAACCACACAAGCCTTTCCATCCAGGAAACTTCGACAAACCACGCATCCAACCCCTCCCATAGAGAGGAATCCCCACAATAAAGGGACAACACAGCAAGATAAACAAGATGAAAAGGCAGAGAAATACCCAGCAAGTAAAGGAACAGGATAAATACCCCCTAGACCAAACAAAAGACGAAGAGATAGGAAGTCTACCTGACAAAGAATTCCAAATAATGATAGTGAAAATGATCCAAAACCTGGAAAATAAGTTGGAGTTGCAGCTCAATAACCTGCAGGCAAGGATTGAGAAGATGCAGGTAAGCTTTAACAAGGACTTAGAAGAAATGAAAAAGAGACAAAATACAATGAATAATGCAATAAATGAGATAAAAAACACCCTGGAGGGAACCAACAGTAGAATAACAGAGATAGAAGACAGAATAAGTGAGGTAGAAGACAGAATGGCAGAAATAAGTGAAACAGAAAGGAAAAATGAAAAAAGAATTAAAAGAAATGAAGACAATCTTAGAGACCTCTGGGACAATATTAAACGCACCAATACTCGAATCATAGGAGTCCCAGAAGAAGAAGACAAAAAGAAAGACCATCAGAAAATTCTTGAAGAGATAATTGTAGAAAACTTCCCTAAATTGGGGAAGCAAATAGCCACTCAGGTCCAAGAAACACAGAGAATCCCAAATAGAATGAACCCCAAGCGGGACACCCCAAGACACATATTAATCAAATTGGCAAATATCAAATACAAAGACCAAATATTAAAAGCAGCAAGGGAGAAGCAAAAGATAACTCACAGGGGGAATCCCATAAGGATAACAGCTGATCTCTCAACAGAAACGCTTCAGGCCAGAAGGGAATGGCAAAACATACTTAAAGTCATGGAAGAAAACAATCTACAACCCCGATTACTTTACCCAGCAAGGATCTCATTCAAATTTGAAGGAGAATTCAAAATTTTCTCAGACAAGCAGAAACTGAGAGAATTCAGCAACACCAAACCAGCCCTCCAATGAATGCTAAAGGATCTTTCCTAGATAGGAAACACCGATGGGATAGATAATCTGGAACCCAAAACAATAAAATAAATGGCAGCGGGATCATACTTATCAATAATTACCTTAAATGTAAACGGGCTGAATGCCCCAACCAAAAGACAAAGATTGGCCGATTGGATACAGAAACAAGACCCCTATATATGTTGTCTACAAGAGACCCACCTCAAACCTAGGGACACATATAGACTGAAAGTTAAAGGCTGGAAAAAGATATTCCATGCAAATAAAGACCAAAAGAAAGCAGGAGTGGCAATACTCATATCTGATAAAGTAGACTTTAAAATAAAGGCAGTGAAAAGAGATAAAGATGGACATTACATAATGATCAAAGGATCAATCGAGGAAGAAGAAATAACAATTATAAATATTTATGCACCTAACATAGGAGCTCCACAATATGTAAGGCAAATGCTAACAAATATGAAAGGGGAAATCAACAACAACACAATAATAGCAGGAGACTTTAATACACCACTCACACCAATGGATAGATCAACTAGACAGAAAAGTAACAAGGAAATTCAAACTTTAAATGAAACAATAGACCAACTAGACCTAATTGATATCTATAGGTCATTCCACCCCAAAACAAGGAATTTCACCTTTTTCTCAAGTGCACACGGGACCTTCTCCAGGATAGATCACATCCTGGGCCATAAATCTAACCTTGATAAATTCAAAAATATTGAAATCATCCCAAGCATCTTTTCTGACCACAATGCAGTGAGATTAGATATCAACTACAGGAGAAAACCTCTCAAAACTTCCAACATATGGAGGCTCAACAACACACTGCTGAATAACCAACAAATCGCAGAAGAAATTAAAAATAAAATTCAGTTATGCATGGAAACGAATGAAAATGAAAACACAACAGCCCAAAACCTATGGGACACTGTGAAAGCAATGCTAAGGGGAAAGTTCATAGCAATACAAGCTCACCTCAGGAAACAAGAAAAAAATCAAATAAATGACCTTACCTTACACCTAAAGCAACTAGAAAGGGAAGAGATGCAGAAGCCCAGGTCTAGTAGAAGGAAAGAAATCTTAAAGATCAGGGCAGAAATAAATGCAAAGGAATCAAAAGTGACCATAGCAAAAATCAACCAAGCCAAAAGCTGGTTCTTTGAGAAGATAAATAAAATTGACAAACCGTTAGCCAGACTCATCAAGAAACAAAGGGAGAAGAACCAAATCAACAGAATTAGAAATGAAAACGGAGAGATCACAACAGAAAACACAGAAATACAAAGGATCATAAGAGACTATTATCAGCAACTATATGCAAATAAACTGGACAATTTGGATGAAATGGACAAATTCCTAGAAAAGTATAACTTTCCAAGACTAAACCAGGAAGAGATAGATAATATTAATAGACCCATCACAAGCACGGAAATTGAAACCGTAATCAGAAATCTTCCAAAAAACAAAAGCCCAGGACCAGATGGCTTCACAGCTGAATTCTACCAAAAATTTAGAGAAGAACTAACACCTATTCTACTCAAACTCTTCCAGAAAATTGCAGACGAAGGTAAACTTCCAAACTCATTCTATGAGGCCTCCATCACCCTAATTCCAAAACCCGGCAAAGATGCCACAAAAAAAGAAAACTACAGGCCAATATCACTGATGAACTTAGATGCAAAAATCCTCAACAAAATTCTAGCAAATAGAATCCAACAACACATCAAAAAGATCATACATCATGATCAAGTAGGCTTTATCCCAGGGATGCAAGGATTCTTCAATATTCGTAAATCGATCAATGTAACACACCACATTAACAAATTGAAAAATAAAAATCACATGATTATCTCAATAGATGCAGAGAAAGCCTTTGACAAAATTCAACATCCATTTATGATAAAAACCCTCCAAAAAGTAGGAATAGAAGGAACATACCTCAACATAATAAAAGCTATATATGACAAACCCACAGCAAACATTATCCTCAGTGGTGAAAAACTGGAAGCATTCCCCCTGAAATCAGGGACAAGACAAGGGTGCCCACTCTCACCACTACTATTCAACATAGTTTTGGAAGTTTTGGCCACAGCAATCAGAGCAGATAAAGAAATCAAAGGAATACAGATTGGAAAAGAAGAAGTAAAACTCTCTTTGTTTGCAGATGACATGATCCTCTATATTGAAAACCCTAAAGACTCTACGAGAAAATTACTAGAGCTAATCAGTGAATATAGCAAAGTTTCAGGATATAAAATCAACACACAGAAATCCCTGGCATTCCTATACACTAACAGTGAGAAATCAGAAAGAGAAATTAAGGAAACAATTCCATTCACCATCGAAACAAAAAGAATAAAATACTTAGGAGTAATTCTACCTAAAGAATCAAAAGACTTGTATGTAGAAAACTATAGAACACTGATGAAAGAAATCAAGGAGGACACAAACAGATGGAGAAATGTGCCGTGTTCGTGGATTGGAAGAATCAATATAGTGAAAATGAGTATACTACCTAAAGCAATCTATAGATTCAATGCAATTCCTATCAAGCTACCAGAGGTCTTCTTCAAAGAATTAGAACAAATAATTTCTCAATTTGTATGGAAATACAAAAAACCTCGTATAGCCAAAGCAATTTTGAGAAAGAAGAATGGAACTGGCGGAATCAACCTACCTGACTTTAGGCTATACTACAAATCCACAGTCATTAAGACAGTATGATACTGGCACAAAGACAGAAATATAGATCAGTGGGACAGAATAGAAAGCCCAGAGATAAATCCACGCAACTATGGACACCTTATCTTGGACAAAGGAGGCAAGAATATACAATGGAGAAAAGACAACCTCTTTAACAAGTGGTGCTGGGAAAACTGGACAGCCACTTGTAAAAGAATGAAACTAGATCACTTTCTAACACCATACACAAAGATAAACTCAAAATGGATCAAAGATCTAAGCATAAGACCAGAAACTATAAAACTCCTAGAGGATAACATAGGCAAAACACTCTCTGCTATAATCCAAAGCGGGATACTCCATGACCCACCTCCCAGAATATTGGAAATAAAAACACGAATAAACAAATGGGACCTAATTAAAATTAAAAGCTTTTGCACAACAAAGGAAACTATAAGCAAGGTGAAAAGACAGCCTTCAGAATGGGAGAAAATAATAGCCAATGAAACAACAGACAAACAATTAATCTCAAAAATATACAAACAACTCCTGCAGCTCCATTCTAGAAAAATAAACAACCCAATTAAAAAGTGGGCCAAAGAACTTAACAGACATTTCTCCAAAGAAGATATAAAAATGGCTAACAAACACATGAAAAGATGCTCAACATCACTCATTATCAGAGAAATGCAAATCAAAACTACAATGAGGTACCACTTTACACCAGTCAGAATGGCTGCCATCCAAAAGTCTACAAGCAATAAATGCTGGAGAGGATGTGGAGAAAAGGGAACCCTCTTACACTGTTGGTGGGAATGCAAACTAGTACAGCCACTATGGAAAACAGTGTGGAGGTTCCTTAAAAAGCTGCAAATAGACCTGCCATATGACCCGGCAATCCCACTGCTGGGCATATACACCGAGGAAACCAGAATTGAAAGAGCCACGTGTACCCCAATGTTCATCGCTGCATTGTTTACAATAGCTAAGACATGGAAACAACCTAGATGCCCATCAACTGATGAATGGATAAGAAAGCTGTGGTACATATACACAATGGAATATTACTCAGCATTAAAAAAAAATTCATTTGAAGCAATTCTACTCAGATGGACGAAACTGGAGCCCATTATCCAGAGTGAAGTAAGCCAGAAGCAAAAACAACAGTACAGTATATTAACGCATATATATGGAATTTAGAAAGACAGTAACGA